>BGPR01002469.1:142297-165467 GCA_013235015.1 Araneus ventricosus | reverse complement strand
TGCATTTTTCATTCTGTGTGAATAACAGGTATAGGATTTCTAGAAACATTTTCATAATGTTTCGAATCTTTTCCATAGAATTCATGTTTCCCGATTTTTTATGGATTCGTAAGGAAAAGATTGTATACGCAAAACCTTGGATAAAGTTTAGTATATATTTTAAAACTTTTCTTCATGAAATACTCTTTTTTAGTATTCTCCATTGATTGTTTACGAACGTTTAAAAGACATTTCATGAACCGATTAATTTATTAAGTCCAGGTAACTGGAATATTGAAAGACTGTAAAGGTACAGTAAGAAAGGTGTGTAAGTGTATAACCACAAAATTATTTCGAAGTGTGCTTTCGAAAGCACGCATTTTTCTTATTAGAATTTTATTTTGTTTTATCAGTTTGAAAAGGAGTTCATTGAAAAAAGTATTCATTTACAAAAATGAGTTAATTAAAGCAAATTAACAATCAGAAGCTATAATTTTTCGATTTCTATTCGAACTAAATGTATCAACTTACACCTTTCATTATTTTATGGAAAATTCAGCATGCTGACAACTTCAATACACTGTTTGACATTTCCACAAGACTTCATATTATCGTTAAAAAAGCTGTTTTCTGTTACTGGCTTTGAAATTGATTGAGAAAATTATTATGGTAAAATTTTTTAATTAGAGTCCTTGAAACCATATTTAAATTTCATTTATTTATACAATAAGGGGGTTCAACTTTCATATACAATAAGGAGTGCAAAAATACCTGTTCCATGGCGCCGTTTACGCAAGTTAAGACTCTTATGATGAAAGGGGGGAGAGAGAAAAAATCATATTATGACACGGGTGCCACTTACCCTCGGTACACCATTGTCAGTTTGTATAGTCGTTAACAAAATCCTGTTCCTACCGAATGGTGAGGGACTAGGGAGAAAAAGAAGGAAAGGTGCTTCCTGTCGTCAGGAACAAAAAAAATCAAAAAGAAGAGAATTGGGAGCCACAAAAAGCATGATGTGATCAAAATCATGATATGAAATATTTCTGTTGTCTCCGTAGCAATGACGGGGCTGGAAAGATTGAGTTCCAAGGGTTGTCAGACTCGTGCGAAGTGGTTCAAAGTAAGGAGACAAAAAGAAAATGTTAGTTTACCTACTGTTCGAGGGGTCAGAGACATAGGAGAAGGTAAAAGAAAACCAATGACAAACGTTACAGTGAAAAACTGTTTAATTAAAAAAGAGTTTAAAGTCTTATAAGTACTTAGACTTGAAAACCTTTTTACCCTGAGCAACGCCGAGTTCATAAGTTAGCAAGATAATAAATAAAGATAACTATTAAAATAAATTACTGAGTTTAAATAACAAATGTGCCTTCACCTTTCTGTAATACATTGGCGACAACGATTTTCCATATTCTCAATTAAGCTGTCGGACACCGAAATGGGAAGCAAAGACCATTCATGGACCAATGCTTGTTCAAACGCATTCAAAGATCTCAGTTTAGTTTATTTACATTAACGTTCCGTTTTGAAGCAACACGAGGGCTATTTTAGACGGACCTCGTGATTTTGAATCTCGGTCAGATGACGAGGACGACGCCTGACTGGCACCACCTCTCCAAAGATCCGCATTACACTAGCGGGAGGAACTTTGAGCCATTACTTATGATTTAACGTGCCAGAAGCCCCATACACGGCGTATCTTCAGTGGAATTGGCTTTGAACTTGGTAACCTCCGTCTCCGAAGCCGAGACCTTACCACTATGCCACTGTGACCTTTAACGACATCAGAGAGGTAGAAGAAGCAGCCAACTGTGTTTCGAGATAGTCCCAAAGCTGCTCTCTTAGACTAAGGTCCGAAGATTGAGCTGGCCAGCCCATTTACGCCAAACCTCAATTCCTAAGATATCCTTCGAAAACCTATCTCTGTGAAGTCGAGTATTATCTTCCAGTAGGATGAATTCCCCACCAACAGAACCAATTTATGACCCGACATATGGATGGAGGATCTCGTCTCTAACGGCCTTATTCACCATCCATGGTTAAACCATG
Source organism: Araneus ventricosus (assembly GCA_013235015.1). Taxonomy (NCBI): domain Eukaryota; kingdom Metazoa; phylum Arthropoda; class Arachnida; order Araneae; family Araneidae; genus Araneus; species Araneus ventricosus. Next base: position 163,436 of record BGPR01002469.1, on the reverse strand, counting down.
ATCAGTGGTTAAATGATGGTTCTGCCATGATAATGCGAAAATTGACCGAAATGCGTCGCCAAATGTATACCGTAGCGGGTTTCTATTTTGGCGTGGTATCTCAATTTCTCGGTTGTTGGCGATTTTTAATATTACCCTCAGCCTTCGAGCCAAACCAGTCTCTCGCCAACTCGCCAGTTAGGGTAAACATCCAGCCTATCATTTCGGTCAGCATTCGCTTGTTCGTGTAAATTCCCGTTTAACCGCTGATCATGGCTTAACTATGGATGGTGAATAAGGCCGTATATCTCACAGCAGTGATAGTTTCTCCATGGAAAACATGGAGATCAGCGTGACCATCCAGAGGGATTCCGACCCAAACAATGATAGCATCTCCTCTATAACTATGCCATTCAACATTGCTAGATTGATGGTATCTGTAGATTGTTCCCTCCATATTAGTACGCGACCTAAATCACTCCAGAGTAATTTTTAACTCATCTGTGAAGAGTATGTAGGTCATTGGTGTCTAGTCGAGGTAACGTGGTTTCTTGCCGAACGTAAACGGACACTCCTCTTTGGTCGAATAAGAGGGAAACAAGCAAATGGTCTTCTTGCACACAATCTTTGATAATGAAGACGTCTTGGCACAGTAATAGCTGATATTCTTGCGTCTGTTGCTAGCTGTGGCACATTAGTGATCTCTCTTCTTATGGCTCAAAGTGCTAGAAAGCAATCTTCTGCAAGGTTTGTAACACATAACCTACTTAAAACGTATCTTCTCGAACTGAGATTTCATGTTGAAATTTTCCCCAAATTATTTGAACTGCAAGACACATTAAGTTTTCTAGCAGCATCAACTTCTGTCAAACCCATTTCTATCCAGCCGATCGCCCTCCACCTTAACGAATCGGATACACGACTGCTCTGACAGCGTTAGAGTAGAGTATTCGCTCATTACACTGCTAATTTTTCAGAACCATCGGCTCATATTAAATAGAAATGATTGGTTGTCTTATTAATGTTTTCTATTCGCTGTTTCACTGCATCATTACGAATCCCTATTGGCTGTCTTTCAATCTTTCCAATCCTCTTTAAAATCTATATATATAAGGGACTTTCATTTTATCCTCACTGTTATTTGGCTTTTCATGTATGATAGATTTCAAGGATGCTGTAAATGAACCCTCTTATTCCGATCCAACGGACTCTGAACTCTTTTTAACCTTCCGTCGGGCGCATATAATTTGAGAGACAAAGCACCCATACTTTTTATACCTAACTGTGAGTTTTACAGAGAAAGGCGTGGGACCTCTAGTAACTTCCTGGTTCCCTATTACTCACACTAGGGTATCGTGGGTTTTTACTCTAGCGCTCTGTTGATGTTCGTGAGGGGCACGTTAATCTGGACGATAAGTTGCTTCCGATTACATATATATTTTTGATTTCCCAAATTTTTCTCAATATTTCATTTCATATACCTGCAAATCTTTGTATATCTGTGTCCTTGCCCCAAATTCAATGATATTGATCGTTATTTCCAATATAGTGTTTCAAACATATGGAATTACTTCGGGCTCTCAGCGACAACAGTTGACATTGCTAATAAACCTTACGGGAAAAAAAAACAACTCCCTCCTGAACTTCTGGACATTTTGGTAGTTGAAATTGCAAGGAATTACAAAAAAGCTATTTACAAACGGAATTATTGCTTAGTGTAACCACATAATTTAGTTTGATAAGCTTTTCCTCAAGACTAAGCAAAAATTTATCTTTTAATCTCACAGATGAGCTGCGCTCGAACGTAGTAGCATTTGTATTGCGCACGACCGAAGGTTAAAGCAGTCATTTAACATGTTGAAGTAGTTATAATATTAACAGAGATATTGCCAGAAATGTCTTCATTGATAACATTGAACATTAGTAAACATTCGTAGAAACTCTTCACAAATTATGAAAGGAAGACACACATAGCCTTCTCTGGCTTCAATAAAAATATCTTCTTTAAAAAATAAGGTATAGATATAGTACTTTTTTCAGTTAATTTAATTAATGTTGCCCATCATCCTTCATATAATCAATATTTGCTACTCCTTTATTTGCATTCATTAATGTCTGAGCTTACCTTTTGGAGGCTAGTGTATGTGAATCTGAAAGTTTCTTTATTGAACCAAATACCTAGTGGATAACATTTCTGAAAACATACAGAAAATTATATTTATTCACTGTAATTAAGCCTACATTATGCAAAGTAAATTCCTAAAACTTTCAATAAACGTTATGAGTTAGTAAATTCTCTTCTAATTCTAAATTGAAGATATTGAGTCATTAAATAAATTCCACATAAAATAAAGTAGAAATTACTTCATAATCGAAGAGAAGTTGCAGAATTATTTTTTGGCAATTTTCTGCCAAAATGTGTACTTCTGTATCATTTTAATAATTTTCTAAGTAAAATGATTTTTCAACACACGAATCTTTCCGTTACTAACGATTACTACGCTTCTAAGAAGCTGCCTAAATCGTGTGTCATCAAAGAAGTAAATTTCTAACTTATCAAACTGACTTGATTCGTAATAAACAAATTAAAAAGTTAGCTGCCACGACTCACGTCTGATATTCGGATCATCTGTATACAGTTTGTCCAACAAAGTAGTCCCTCATTTTAATATTAAATAACTCAGTAACTGAGATCGATAGAAAAATGAAACCAGTGGTATGCGTAGTCTGAGAACCGTAAAAATATCACACAGAAGTTTCAAAATTAGTTACAAATGTTGCCGACAAGTGGCGCTGTACGTTGTAATCGCAGTTCAGAGTCCGAGAAGAAAGCTATAAACTGTCCTTTGAAAGCACTAAAAAATCCACATTTTGAATCGATTGTGATGAGATTCTAACGATTGTTTGCCTATGACAGTTTATAAATTTCTTCTGGGACTCTGAACTACGATTACAACGTACAGCGCCACTTGTTGGTTACATTTGTAACTAATTTTGAAACTTCATTATGAGACTTTTATGGCTCTCAGACTAAGCTTACCACTGGTTTCATTCTTATATCGATCTCCGTTGCTGAGCTATTTAATTTTAAAATGAGGTTGTCCTTTGTTGGACATTCTGTATGTAGATGGCTCCTTCTCTGTTATCTCTTAAATACAGTAGAAGAGGAGGGGATCTGATTATTGTTATGGATTAAATTCCATGTTACATTCAGTAAGAAATGACGGACCGGTTGTCTTTTAACATTTTAATAACACATAACAAAAGACTACACACACATAAATTAATAGTTTAGAAAAGGATTAATATAGTAATTGTGGGTTTCGATTCTTAAGTGATTACCACGTCAGTTGTTGCTGAAGTCTTCCCAGCCTCTGCCGAGAAAATTTGTAGAAAAATCGATATCACATGACCAGTTGAGAGCGCGCATGCACCAGCAATTGGATAGTAGGTATAAAGGCATTTATTCGTCGTATGAATCGTATTTGATTCATATGGCGAATGAATCGTAGTTGATTCATACGGCGAATGAATCGCATTTGATTCATACGGCGAATGAATCGTATTTGATTCGTACAGTAATCAACATTCATATATAGTCAAAACCTACAAAAATCCAATGATATTTCCTGCATATCTTTACTTCGTAAATCATATTTGAGTCACTACCGAAGGAAGGGAAGTCTAGAAGAAAGGGAACAAGTCATAAATTACTTTCCTGATGAAGAAAATTTCAAGTTAATTTTTTCTAAAAATGTGAGATTTTCTTCTGATATGCATTCCATGCACATTTATTACTTAAAAGCATGACTATCCCCGCTTTAGAAAGGATTTGTACCTTAGGCTTCTTCACTTTCTGTAGTTAGTGATTCATACCAAATACCAAATTGTACCGTCTTGCGTGTCTTAACAATGAGTTTAACATTATTTCCCGTCATCCACGGAAAACCGCCAATTTTATGGCAGAACTTTTAGAAATAACTTTTGTAATTATACAGGTTGCCCATTTAAACAAGGGCTCCTTCCTCCCTTAACTTCAAAACGACCACAGCTTTAGTCACGAAAGTAGTATCTAGGTATAGTAAGACGTCTATGCTCCATGCGATGAGACAACTTACAACGCCCCTGGTGGCAAACTTCGGAGTTAGCGTTCCCATCTTGGCACCTTAATACGAAGAAAAGTATGCTTAAAATGTACATTTGTTTGTTCGCTATTTCCGAAACTTTGGGCGAGTTAAAAAAAGAAAAACAATTAGATATCACAAGATACCTTTATTTTCAGAGTCCAAAGTGATATCCGTCATCTACAATACAGATTTGAGCCGTTGCTTGAATTTCCCTTTGCACACGTTTTAGCATACAGTTGATGCGCTAGCATAAGCAATAGTAATACGTTATCGAATGTCTTGCAGTGTTGGCGGAAAGGTCGCATGCACCTGTTATTTGAGTTATTCCCACATGTCAGTATAATGGGGATAATTTTTTGTCCGAAATATTACATTTTCTCCCTTTGTCCATGTCTTGCGGCGTCACAATTTTGGAAAATGCGAACAAACAAATGTGTATTTTAAACGCTCTGTTCTTTGTATGAATGTGCACAAGGTGTCTTTTTGCACTAACTCGGTAACACTCTACAATTTCTGAACTGACTTTTCCCCTCTATTTGGTACCGTTTTCGCGATACGAACTTTAACTTCGAAGTTTTCCAACAGTTGGTGTCGTAAGTTGTCTCATTGCATAGCGCATAGAGGTTTTACCTGGAGACTACTTTATGACTAAATAAGTCGTCGTTCTGAAGTTAAAGGGAGAGTGGCCTTTATTTATGTACGCACCCAGTTTATAAATAAGATTATGGCATGATTTACAAAGTTTAGAGGGAGTGATAACAGGATGTAAATTATTCAAAGATAAAATACGAATTAAATGAAAAAAATCATGTACACCTGTTTAGTGCTGACACATGAATGAACTTTACAACGTCAAGGAAGGCAAATTTAGCAAGACATGAAAATTCACAATTCTGTAAAAAATACCTCTTTTGAAGAAGAAAATATTATTCCGAAAGAAATTCGAAGTTTTTGATATGGAAGCTGTGATCTTCATATCTCTCACTAGATGAAAATTTGAGTAAATAAAAATTGTATTACATTTAAACTGAGAGCAGAAACTTTTCTGATAATGTCTGACAACGAAATCCTTATTTATTAAAATATCAAAGTCAATCATTTTATTTCGTGAAAACGAAATAAAATGCAAACGAAACGAGGTCAGTTGGAAAATTCAAGTTAATAAGAGTGAATAAATCGAATCGGTTGTCACGATAGGTACCTCGAAAGACACTTTTGGAAATTTCCCTAACTATTTACCAATCAAAAACTGTCATTTGTACAATTGTTTGACGGAGAATTCTGTCAGACGATCTCAATACTAATGCAACAAGATGAAAACTAAGAAATGGATGAAAAAGGAGCGGAAACTTCAAATCATTTAGAAGAGTGACCACTTTCTTCAGGCGGGAGAAAACTGACGGTAAAATCTAAATTGCAAACTTAGAGCATGGACGGAAACCTTATCATTTCATGATCACCAAGAAAACACGTACGAGACATAAATAGGGAGAGAACGAAATGAATAAAGAATGTTCATAAGGAGAATTTATCTGAATGCAAGCCATTTTCCGCCTGATAGTATCAGAAGAGTCCGAATGCATTGAGAGTGATAGAGTTAATATTTTTGTAGCATTGGTAATCTGCGAAGACAACCCTTTTGACGGAATTGTTCTACGGGGATAAGAAAATATAAGCTCTCTCTATATATTAAACTCGCTTTTAAAAGTGCAAATATAATAAAAAAAAGCGCATTGTATCTGTGCTAATCTATATATAAAAGAATTGGGAATCGCATTTTCTGTTTTAAATCATCTGTTTTAGAGATAGACGAAATATAAATAAATAGAATGTAGATATTTTTTTGAAATCATTCAATGAAACGTAAATAGATTATATAGCGATATTAATATTTTTTTTCTATTCAGCTATTTTATGTATGAATAACTGTATTACTTTTTTTTGAAACCTTGAATAGAAGCAGTTTTTTAATAATCATTAAAATGTCTGTTTTAATTAAACCACATTCTAATTCATTTATATTAACAGGAAAACATCACTTATGTTACAATCATGAATTGATGCATGTAGTTATTTCCTATGCAGACAATAATGAATACAACAAATTAGCATGGATGACGGCAAAACCATCAAGCTTCCTTTGTTGTAAGAGTGTCTGATTTGGGAGATTCTATTTTGGATATCTTCTCCGATGGTTTATTTGTTATTTAGGGTGCAATAGCCATCCTTTGGTAGTATCGCCCAGAACTCAAAGAAACCCAGACTTTGTTACATAAAACACAATAACTACATCAAATATCTGATAAAGTAATTCTCACAGAATTTGTTTATGTATATTGCGAGCGTTTACAAATAAATAAATAAAATTTGAATATAGTTTCAAGGGCTCTAATTCCAAAATTTTACCAAAATAATTTTTTTCAATCAATTTCATAGCCAGTAACAGAAAACTGCTTTTGTAACGATAATATGTAGTCTTGCAGAAATGTCAAACCGTGTATTGAAGTTGTCAGCATACTGAATTTTGCATAAAATAATGGAAGGCGTAAGTTTAGACATTCAGTTCGAATGAAAATAGATAAATTATTGTTTTTGATTGTTAATTTAATTTAATAAACTCATTTTTTAATGAATACTTTCTTTAATGAACTCATTTTCGTTAATGAATACCTTCTTTAAGGAACTCCTTTTCTAGATTGAAAAAACAAAGTAAAACTCTAATAAGTAAAATGTGTGCTTTCGAAAGCACACTTCGAAATAATTTTCTGGTTTTATATTTACACACCTTTCTTACTCTACCTTTACACTCTTTTAATATTTCAGTTACCTAGACTTAATAATTAATCGGTTCATGAAATGTCTTTTAAACGTTCGGAAAACAATCAATGCAGACTGCTAAAGAAAGTATTTCATGAAGAAGAGTTTTAAAATATATACTGAACTATATCCAAAGTTTTGCGTATGGAATCTTCCCCTTACGAATCCATAAAAATTCGGGAATCATGAATTCTATGGAAAAGATTCCAAACATTATGAAAATGTTTCTAGAAATCCTATACCTGTTATTCACACAGAATGAAAAATACAGCTATGTGACGGCATTCATCCTTCCGCCGAGAGAAATTCCTGCGGGAATTCATAGGTAGAGTGGAAAAGAATTCGATTCCGTTTAGAAAGCTATTTAGTAACGCCTCTCAGGGAGACTTTTAAAGATGAGGTTTCGGATAAAAGAGAAAACTCCACTTCAGTGAAAGCATGAAGAAACGCTTGTGACCTGTTTACAGTGCATCACTAAAATGAATAAATAAATCCATAGCCGAAGCCCAAAAATGTTCCATCTGAATGCAATTCTTTATCACCTTACCACAATTCTCTATTAGCTAAGGATTGAATATCTGAAAAAGACAAAAGAACAATAATAGAAGCAATTTATTTGGTGCGCGCAAGTGCAGCATCATGAAACATTTTGAAGTACAAAGAAATAAATACGAATTAAGGGAAGTTTTAATTGTTAAAGAGGTAAAAATACAATAATATTTAAGAACAACGAATGAAAAAGAACTAGGAGGAATATAAGAATCTGGTGGATGATGTCATCAGATGGAAAGATTTTTCATTCAAATAGAAGAAAAGAGAATAGATTTTTCTTTCCAAGAAAAATCTTTCCAATTTGTTGCGGAATAGATTCAGGCCTCAGAGGAAAATTCAAATTTAGACCTGAAAGTCGTTTTTCCTAGACAGAAAAACTACTCAATTTTTGAATCTGCATGGATGAAGGCCTCTGATGACATCATCCACCAGATTCTTATTCCTCTTCGTTCTTTTTCATTCCTTGTTTGTTAATGTTATTGTATTTTTACCTCTTTCACAATTAAAACTTCCCCTAATTTGTATTTATATTTCTATTAGCTAAGGGGAACATTTAGATCGACAGACTAAGTAAAATACTGCACTTCCTACTATTCGTGATACTTCGTGAAATATATTTATTTCCTTTGAATAAAACATTACAAGCCTTTCTTAGCGGCAAATATATTTGACGTGTTTCTTTGAATATTAAGGATAGTGATTACAGCAAGGTGTCTTGAAAGTTTTATGTACCTTTAAGATTGGATTGAAATGAGTTGTTGGAACAAGAATTTTGTTTTTAATTTTCGAATTACATCATCTAAGTGGTAATTTATATGACGGTTTTCACGCTTTCAGAACTTTTTTAAAATTCAAATTTATAGATTCTTTTATTCAATAAGGTGGTCTAGTGGTAAGGTCTCGGCCTTGCGGCTGGAGGGTTCCAGGTTCGCAACCCAATTCCACTAAAGATCCGTCGTGTATTGGACCTGTTACACGTTAAATCATACGTAGTGGGCCAAACGCCCCCTTTGGTGTGGTGGGGAAGTTTGGAGAGGGTGTGCCGGTGCAGGTGTTGGCCTCGTCCTCTGAAAGTGGTTCAAAATTACGAGTTCCGTCCCAAAATAGCCCTCGTGTTGTTTCAAAACGGGATGTTAATATAACTAAACCAGACATGGGCAAACTACGGTCCGCGAGCCAACTCCGGACCGCCGGAAGGTTTTATCCGGCCCGCGGATAGAATTTTAATTTGCTGGTCCGACGGAAATTAAAAGAAAATATGATTTATATATTATATATATCCATCTCCTTTTCTACTTTGTTTAAATATTATTTTTTTCTTCCTTTTTTTCAAGGGACTGATTATCTTTTTACTTTCTCTATTTTTGTTCTATAAAACATAAATCGACGGAAATAGCAAGCACAGACAGTGTTGGCGCCAGTGCGTCTGCCTTTCGCTCTGGTTGTATTGTTCTTTTTTATTTGATTTATTGATGGTATTTCCGGTTTCATTTCTGTTGAAAATCATTCTGTTCTTCGCATTCAACCACATCGCAACGATGTGTTTCTGTACATTACTCGCAGTGCATATTCTACAGAAGCTATCAATAAACAGACAGCTTTCAATCGGTAAAGTGTTAAAAGCGGAAGTTCTTTGTTAGTTATAGCTGTAGACTGGCGCCAACAAGCGTTATCTCTTTCTCGGGGAGCAGACGTATGGGAATCCAATACAGGTGAATTAGACCTCACATGTGGCAGATTGCGCATTTTAAGCTCCAGCCAGCGGCTTTTTCTTTTGGCGCGAGTTTTAATATTATTGATTGCGTATGGAAAGATTGAGGACATATAGCATCATTGTGAATAGTGGTGAAAGTATTAAATGTATAGCGTAGCTAGTGTTTGTTTGGGTTATTCATAAAATATTTCAACCCCAAAATGGCTACTAAAAAACGTAAAGTTGATTCAGAGTGCCGTGCTTTTAATGATGAATGGACCTGGAAATATTTTTTTACAGTTGTTAAAGATAAACCAGTGTGTCTCATCTGCAATGAAGCTGTAGCAGTCTTCAAAGAATATAACATTTCCCGTCATTTCACATCTAAGCATAAGAATTCCAATTACGAAGCAATGTCCGAATATGAAAGAAAACAAAATGTAGAAAGTTTTTGTAAAAAATTATCAGGCCGACAAAATCTTTTCAAGAAGGGAAACACTATCCAAGAAGCAGCTACACATGCAAGTTACATTGTAGCATACATTATTGCTAAAAATAATAAAGCTCTCAGTGATGGGGAGTTCGTTAAACAATGCGTGCTCCAAGTTTGTGATGTTTTATGTCCAGACAAGAAAAATAATTTTCAGACTGTAAGCTTATCTCGAAAAACGATGACTTCTAGAAACCAAGCCATCGATAAAAATTTGACATCATCCACGGAGACTAGTGTTTAATGTTTTGCTTTTCTCGAAAGCGCGGGGAAATTATTTTAATCTGGCTTCTTTCTACAGGGGTAAGTTTTTTTTATTTTACCTTATGAAAGCTTGTTAATTAAGCTTGATGGCTAATATTTTGTTGGTCTTATTAGCGCATTTAATGTTTTTTTCCTTTTTCTTTTGATGTTTGTACTTGTGGATTTGCTACCTGGTTTCTCTTTTTTTGGGGAGTTCGGGCTATGAGAAGCTGTCTTAGCCTAAATAGGCCTGCTTCTACAGAAAATTCCCTAAATATTCTTTTGAAACAATTTCGAATAGTTTCTAGCCCTTGAAAAAGTGAACTAGAATGGATTACTTGTTTTTGTTGTCTGCTTTTCGTTTACTTCAAATTGCTATAGGATTGCTTGTATTACTTTCTTTTTTTAATTTTGGCTTTATTGGTATATCTGTCTATTGTTCTCTGTTTTTTGTTATGCTGCTGCAATGGCGCGCATCTTAAACATTGTCGTAATTTTTCTAATTTTTCTAACTTCATTTCTTTTTACAATTAAATTCTTTTATTCTTTTTAATTTTTGTATGATTTAAAAAAAAAATATTCTTGTTCCAGTTTTAATTTTGCTTTCTTTTTTAAATAATAATTTTATAATTTTTTTTTAAATCATTGATTGTTTGCATAGTGTTATACATCAAGATGCTGTGTGTAAATCTACATTGAATATGAAACCCGTGCTTGATGCAATCGTGAGGCTTGTATACTATTCGATCTCGTGGGCTTACTCACAGGCAATTTCGAGATTTTCTTCAGTCCGTGCAATCTGAATATGTATTGTATTACACGAAAGTAAGGTGTCTTAGTACAGGATGTGTTTTCGAGCGAGTTTGGCAGCTGAAAGACGACATTGTGTCGTTCTTCCATGAGAAGCAGTGTTCTGCTGAGTGCGAAATGTTAGAAGATACAGAATGGCTTGGACTTTGCATTTTTCACAGATCTTCTTTGTCATATGAACAACATGAATGTCAAGATGCATGGGAAAAATCAATTTATTGACGATATCTGGGCCCATCTCAAAGCTTTTAAACTAAAACGTAATCTGTTTGCTGGGCAGCTAGCTAAGAACGACTTGTCTCATTTCTCGAGATTAAATTCAATACCCTCAGTAAATGAAGACAAGCTTAAGAATTATGAAGATGGCTTGAAAAAACTGCATTTTGAGTTCGAACGCAGATTTCAAGATTCCAGTGCCATTCAAACAGAATTGGATATTTTTACCATGCCCTTCAACGTAAATTGTGAAGCATCGAGGTCCGGTTTGCAGCTTGAATTAATTGAGTTGCAATCTAACAATCATCTCAAGCAGTCGTTTCTAAATATGCCAAAGTTAGAGTTTTACATATCATTATCGAAAGTAAGTTTCCCAAATTTAATATCTCACGCCCAGAAAATCAGTGCTATGTTTGCTTCATCTTATATATGTGAACAAGTGTTTTCAACTATGAACCTTAGAAAGAATTATTTCAGAAGTATACTGACAGAGGAGCATTTAGCCTCGTTCCTTAGAATCAATACATCTCACTTCGATCCTCAATATAAGGAACTTTTAAAAATGAAATCGCAATTTCATTCATCTCATTAACATATTTAAATTGTAATACTTGTAAATTTTAGAAAAATTTATCTTGGCCCGCCAAACTTTTTTTTTTCGATTTTTTGCCCGCGACCGAAAAAGTTTGCCCATCCCTGAACTAAACTAATAAATGAGCTGAAACTCACATTTTTTAGGGAAATTTCATTTGTTAATTATAATATTTCAATAAATGTTTAGGTTCATTCTATAAAGATATTAAAAACCTTTCCTTAATATTTTTTGTATGTTATTATATTATTCATTTTTGCTGTATGTGTTATTTTGTATACCAACGCAATTAATAATAATCATTTTCAGCTAATTTTTAAAGGCATGCAATGATTCTTTATTTCACTAAAGAACATCTTTCTAAATTTATTTCGGTGTGATTTAATTGGAATAGAATTTCAGAGAATAATTATATTTTCTCTAAAACCGCACTTATTTTAATGATAAAGGTTACATATGCAGTGTAATTTTTAAATGCAAAATAGTGGTAATTAAATTTTTTTGTAAGTAATTTATTTATAAATAATTCAGAATATAATTGTACGATACCCTAATTAAATTAATTATATAATTTTCATAAAACCTTTGGAATGACTAATTCACCTAATTGGCTCAATTGCAAAGAATATAACTGTGATATCATGGAATGTTTTTTCCAAATATGTAGATTGCCAGTTTTACTACAATGTTAATTTTAATGATGGGGATGGTAATTTATTTGCCATTTAACAGAATATTCTTAATGACTGAGAAATGACTTTAAAATATTTCTTGTTTGCACATCTCAGACATTTAAGAACATTTGGCGTTTCTCAAATAACATAAATTTTCTTTATTATCTTCGGGAATTTTCTTTATTTTCCTCGGTTTGGTTTTTTCGGCATTAGTTCTCAAAATAGGTTAACGAAAACTCAACAATAAGCTGAAAGTGATAAAAAAATTAGCAACATAATTCAAAATGTTTGTAACAAATTTCAAAAAATTCCAGCAACATTGTAATATGACGTTCTATGAATCCTTTTTCAAAAAGCTATAAAAAATATTTGAAATGCATTTAAAACTAGTTTCATAATTGGATAGTTATTGATAATTTTCGGCCGCCACGCCTTAATTGCAAAAATAAAAAAGAGATGGCGCTGTAAGTCGGAAATCTTGATAGGGAAAGGAAATGCTTTCAGATGGAACTAATGCGATAGTGATAAAGCTGGATGCTAAAAATGCAACAAAATAACATCAAAGATAGATTTTTTTTTTGTTAAAATAATGACCTTTGCAGGGCAGAAAACCAAGAAATGTGTTAGGGAAGTGAAGTTCTAAATTTAACTGAACTTTTCGACTGAAATCATTCTGCCCACAATTGGAGCAATCGATGGCGACATCAGAAACAGGCTCAGACGCTGACTACGCAGTCAGCTATGGATTCCCGTGCAACCCAGACTTGCCGCCGTTGCACTTTTTTGTAGGAATATCTAAGAAACATATATGTGTCGGGATCAACTATGAACCTTTCCTGACCTTCGTCATGCCATCGAAGAAGAAATTAAGCTGGTTCTGCGAAGATTTTTTTGCCAGTTATGAAGCAATATTTGACACTTGTTCTCTAAGTTCTGGCATGTTATGTGTTCGATACCAAAACTGTCATTCACTAATAACATTTTACATTAAATTAGTACTATCAAGAAATACTTTACTTCTCGTGTAAGAAGCAGGATGCATTCAATTTTTTTGGTACATGCTTGATGAATTATTCTCTACATTTCTTTTACCTTATTTCAAATAACAAAAATATGTTACTTTTTCGCCTCAAAAAACATTTATGCAACTAATTACTAAGCAAATCCCAAAATGGTTCGAAATATAGTGGTATCAGGTACCAAAACTTAGAAATAGGTCACGAAACCCTGCACTGTTCTTTGCCTTGTAAAAGCAAGTACAAACAAAAGAACCAAGAGACAATTTCTCAATCCCGTCTTGCCAAAGTCAACATTGAGGAGGTCGGAGCAAATATCGCATTATCTGTCGCTGTTGATTCGAGAAGGCAAAGACAACTGATTTTCGTTATTTAACTAATTGTAAATGCCCACTGCAGTAAGTCCAGCCGCCATTTTGTGAAGTATTTACAGGAGGAACAAACCCGGTCGTGGCATTGACCCAAAGGCGTTAACTTCACCATTCAATGAGTTTTGAAGCTGTTTGCCAAATTATACAGTTGCTAAGCCAAAAATAGCTAATTAAGAACATTTCCGATTAAAATGCTATTATTGGCAACGAAACAATTCAATTATAAAACAGAATAAAATGAATACATAGAAATAAATTTATTATGGATAGTAAATAAATCGTCGCTTAACAAGCAACCCATCTAACTCAATTTTTTGAAATTTCAAAGAGGAAGACTAATTAACTAATTGTAAATGTCCACTCCAATGAGTCCAACTGCCATTTTGTGAAGTATTTACAGGAGGAATAAACCAGGCCGTGGCATTGACACAAAGACGTTAACTTCACCATTCTATGAGTTTTGAAGCTGTTTACCAAATTATACAGTTCCTAAGCCTAAAATAGCTAATTAAAGACATTTCCGCTTAAAATGCTATTATTGGCAACGAAACAATTAATTTATAACACCGAATAAGGTGAATACATAGAAATTAATTTATTATAGAAAGTAAATAAATCGTCGCTTAACAAGCAACACACCTAACTAATTTTTTTGAAATTTCAAAGAGGAAGAAAAAACTGAATTTTACGCAACCAATAACGAATATTTCTGAATTTTTTTAACATTTGGTATAAGCACGAGACACCATTTTGCGACCAGATGCGAAAAAAATTCAGAAATATTCGTTATTGTTTGCGAAAAGTTATTTAAGATAGGCAAAGTGCCGTTAAGGCACACTGAATCTGTGTAATCCAACGCAAGTGTCAAAATGGATACCGTGCAGCAGAAGACACATCTCTGGTTTCAAAACAAAAAAACACGTCAATCGTAACGCAATCGAAAAAACAAATCAATCGTAACAGTTCAAAGAATTATTCGGTTAGAGTACGAAATTTGTCAGTTTCTAAGTGAGGCTCCATCAAGCATTAGTATGCACGTCTCTGGTTTCACGGAAAAAAATCAATCGTAACTTTTCAAAGAATTATTTGGTTAGAGTATTGAATTTGTCAGTTTCTACGTAAGACTTCATCAAGCATTGGTATGAGAAATTAAAGATAACAGGAAGTGTGCATCAGTGAAGCAGGGAGACTTTCACTCCTTAATTGCTCTTACCAAAGCTTAATGGAGTTCTTAAATGTAGCTGTTGCAATTGATATGTTTTAGAGGAACCAGAGAGGTTTAGTTTAAATAGTTTTCAGGAGAGGATGCCAAACGTGCCTTCTGCTGCAAGGTAGCCATTTTGACACTTGCGTTGGATTGCGTAGGTTTAGTGCTCGTAACGGCGTGTTACCTATCTGAAAAAATACTTTTTGAGCTACGCTGTCATTTAAAAAAAGAACAAAGTTGCTAAATTATAGGGTTTTTTAAATTAATTTTTGACATGGGTCCAATAATTTATGACCATCATGCATAACAACTGTAAATTGTAAATCTGATTATTTCAAAAGCTTTCAGTAAATATATAAACAGTCCACAATTAAATTTTTTTGCGGTTTACAGATAATAATAAAAAACCTCTTTTATTTAACTTATTTTATTGTGAAGGAGGACCTATTAATCAATTTTTAACTCACTTGCCGATGTGCTAGAATTTTGAAATTTTGTACACTTGTGTTTTTCCGAAGACAATACATTATTTTAATAATTCCAAAACTGAATATTTAGTTAAATGTTGCATTTAATAAAATTTGGATTTCATACCAATAGCGTTACCTGGTAATTAATAAGAGAAATAATCGATTTTAAGATTCCACAATCTCTACTAATAATAAAGTAGAATGTGTATGTGCATGTTGGCGCTCTACAGGACAGACCGCTGAACTTAGAGATACAAATTTGGCACGAACATTCTTTAGAGGGTGGGAATATGCACTCGGAGCCGTGTTTTGGAAATTTTAATTAGAATTTTAATTAATTAAAAATTAAGCTAAATTTTGGCGTTTTTTCTTAATAACTTACAAAGATATTACAGCACAAAAATCAGTTTAAAACCATCTGAAAATTTAAAAATTATCTTTTAAGTAATATCAATTAAGTCAATCGTACGATTTGTCTTTAATTTTAATAAATTTTTAAAAATATTTTTTGGCATAATTTCCAACAATACTTTTCATTGTTACAAAGCATTTCAAACCATTTTCATTGTTTAAACAAATATTTAATTGCGTGTTTCTCTTTCATTGTTGAAAGCTGAGTTAATATTTTAATACATTTTGCTTTCATATTTTATTTCTTCAAAATTTTTGGTATCTGTAAACCAAGCCCTCTGAGATATTTCATATATTAAGAAATATATCCATTAAGCTGATTGATTATGGTTGATATGTTTTCAATCTCTTTTCAGCATGCTTTAATCCAGCAAACATACCTCCTGCTATAAAATCTGTTGCGCCATTTTAATGTTGAAATCAATTGCATGTTTTGCAAGAGTAATAAGAAAGTGAAGATGGCGTTTACAACTTGCAATTGGAAGTTACATGACATGGTCAATTATTTGACTCCATTAGGGAAATATATGTAGACAATGAACAGAACAGGTGCAAGGCTACTTAAAGAACATTGCTTAAATATATACTACGATCTTCTTATGTTGTTAAGGGAAACATGAATATAAAATTATTCAAGATTCGATTCAAATTATATTCCCGGCGGACAAGCTGGTCTTGGAAGGCGTCTTGCATGTATATATGAAAGGTTTTCGTGGTTGTAGTCAGTAAAAAGCCGAGCTATATTCTAATTTTCTTTATTATCCAAATATTTAAGTCATTTTTATGAGAGTGGCGGACATACGTGCATCTTAGTTGAAGTTTCCAAGTAAAAGTGAATAGGAACTCGCTGCATTCTCCCAGATAAGGGAATAACATATAGACGCGTGATCAAAGTGAAGGAAATATTTGCTATTTTTTTATAAATTACGTAATCGTTTTAGGGAAAAGTATGGCGACAGTAAGTCGCTGATTTCGAGATTTATGTTGGGGCGTGGAAGCGATTAAAATATTCTTTTAGTAATAAATATGCCAAACAAGAGATTTAATATACCTCTAGCGCGGGAAATAAAACGAAACTAGAGTTTAAGAAAATCGATTTTGTAATACATTAATATAGTACTAAGATTTTAAAATATATAATATTAGAATTTAAAGTAAAATTTAGAGAGATTATTACATATATTTATAACAATGTATAATAAAATAAATACATATGTGAAGAAAATAACTAAAATAAAAAGAATCTGCTTCTTAGCACACTAATAAAAGTGTCTGTTTAAATATTTTTTTATATTAATTTTATTTTTTACCAAATCTGGTCTTTGAGCTCGACGACTATCAAACGCCGCGCCGCTTGAACTCAACACATTGGCTCAAAAATTGGTTTCTCTACGAAAATGGATGTTTATATAACAGAAAATTCTATTAAACCAAAAACTATTATTGCATAAACAGTTCTACTTCTATTACAATGCAGACAAAAATGAAATCTTCTTTGATTAAGAATAATCGAAACCTTTATGGACAAGAAAGGAAACAGAAACGTAAAACAGTTTCCATTCGAAAAAAAAAGCTTTTATTTCAAAAAGAAACTTGTCCAAAATGAAAATGCTATTCAGACATACTATAAGAATCCAAAACCTCAATGGAACGTAGGTGCGCAAGCGCCATCTGGTGGCAGCAGACGGCGTTAAAAATCATTCGTAATACAACGACGGCGAAGAGGAATCTTTGAAAAAAAATTTATTTTGTTACATACGGTAGTAGATGCTTTAAGTCCTTACCAGACGCATTGCTACACACATTACATCACCACTGTATGAAACGACACGTCTTCTAAAAAATATCAGCCACATTTCGAACACATCCTGATGTTTCTCACTAAGTCTTTCTGCGACGAAACGTGTGTTTCGTATAAGAGTCCTTTTTACCCTTTCTAAGGCTTTGGGAGTATACTTTCCACGAAATTCATCAATTTTTAAATGCATTTTTTAAAGTTGGCGTAAGTTCTCGCCAAATTTCTCGATAAAACAAAAACCTGGATGTTCCAATTTCTTATCTCAAACCATAACGAAGTGTTTTGACTTGGTAATTAATTATTAATTAACTAAATCAATTATCAAAAAATAATGACATCCAATAAGCTATATGAATTTCTTTTCGTAAATTAATCTCAATACAGAATTTATTTTATTATACCACTACTAGAAAAAATGACCTTATAAAGGGTTAAAAAACCTCACAAGAAATTTTCTAATGGAGACACATCTGGTAATCGCAGTGGCCATGCGACTTGCCCACAGCCAATCCAGCGCCCGTAAAAGGCGCCCTGCAGAAGCGTTCGGGCGTGGATATGTGAGAGCTCAGACGTGCTGGAAAGAGAAATGGTGATACACAGAAACAGCATAGCATTTCTGGAAGAGTACGGGATTGCTTTCCATATAGGCGACTAACAACTCCCTCTAGCGGCTCCGAATGGCACTGGCGCACTTACGCTCCTATGTGATATTGGATTCTTATCGTATGCATGATTTGCCCTTTCATTTCGGCAGCATGTTTTTAAACACTCTGTATATACAAGGGGTAGTAACAGAATTTTTTCTTCTTCTCGATTTGGAATCTACAAATGATGCACCACTGAGCAACAAGGAGTTAATTTACAAATTAGTAGCTATTCTGTCTGTCATCCAATCATTCTGTAGACAATTTTTTTCCTGGTCTATCTTGTCCTCGCATGCGTGATGGTTACATTGAGAGCTTATAAAGGACGGCAAGAATAGTGTATCGTCCTGCAGGCTAAATTTCCCACTAGCGCATCCCTCTAGAGCCCAGACGGAAAACTAAATTCTTTCGCTTGAAACTGTTCCTCCTTCCCCAAGGGAAAAGAAGCAAAGTGAGACTTGGGCTCCAACCGCCGAGAGTGTTCGTCTGAAGTGTGTGTTCTGACCGCATATTTACGGATCCTACTATTGTTTGGATTGAGGTCGCTTTTCATTGGCTCTCAGCGTCACGTGACTTCGCTTGCTTCTGAATGATGTCATAGCGCTCTTAGTTTAGATTTCGATTTCTGTCTTAGCTATTGTATCACGGAGAAACCAAAATTATCTTTATCTTGAATTCATCATTCCCATTAGTAATATCCAAATAATCGTAATTAAGACTTAATTTTGATTTTTCTATGATACAATAGCAAATCTAAACTAAGAATCCTCCTATGACATCATTCAGAAGCAAGCTAAGTCACGCGACTCTGAGAGCCAATGAAAAGCGACCTCAATCCCAACAATAGTAGGATCTGTAAATATGCGTTCTGACCGGACCCCGCTAAAATGAGAGCAAGCTGTCTTGAAATACTATACTTAAAAAATGAAATGTTATACCACTTGTAAATAATGTACAGTACATAGGCTTTGAATCTAGTTAAAATTAAGGGGACATACGTCTGTTAAACCTAGAAAATTTTCTGTTTTATGAAAAAAAAAAATATATTATTCCCCTGTCTTTTTTGAACAACTTAAAACCAATCCGCGTTAAAAAATTGAAATAATTCTGAAAGTTATGATGGAAAATGTACCAGATCTTTAACGTAAACATTGAATATGGCCGTATCTTTAAAGCGTTATATCTCAAAATGTGTTATTTTTTTATATTGCGCTCACGATATCTCAAGAACTATTGAATATTTTTGCATAACATTTTTACTGAATATGTATTGTGATATTTTTTACAAATTGAACCACAATTTTTGTACATAATTACGCCAAAAAAGTTTTTTAAGGGTATGAAAAATTGAAATTTTAATTATTTTTAGCATTTTATTTTAAATTGGTATATAAAATAGAAATTAAATATAAAAATTAATAAATTGAGTTTCAGTTCCTTAAATAGACTGCTTAGATTACTTAGATACCCAAAATATTGTGTTTAGATAAATATTTTATTCGTAATCATGCGCGCAAGGTGACTATCTCATTTTTTCTCCAAAAATTATACCCATATTCATTACTCTCTCAAATAAATACATACCAATATGAAGGTTTAAAAATGTGCGTACTATAAGAGAAAGAACAGATATTTTTCTAGCAAAGAAAGCGAGTTTGTGAATTGCATTGTTTCAGAGATATAATGTATCGAATTTGACAGTTTTCCACCATTTTTTCGAGATTTAAGAGACGTGTGTCCCCTTAAATGTTTTAAAATTTGAATACAGCGTCTGTTCGTTACAATAGGTAACAACATTTAGCGCAGAAACGGACTACAGACCTCATCTTCAAAAACCCTGAAAAGGGACCTTTCTTGTTTTCCGTTATAATCTCCTTTTTAAATAGTTCTCTTGATATTTCATTATATCATAATCTACAGGATAAAGGTATTATTTCTTACATCACTGAAATATTAGAATTATTTATTATTATTATTATTATTGTAAATTTTTACACTTAACCGTCAGCTGCTGAAACTTAGGAGAAACAAATATAAAAGATTTTCTCCTTAAAAGAATAAACAGTAAATCGTCTCAATAAATGTGGACATTTTTTTTCAGACTTTCACCTGCTGCTGGTGACAAGAATTCGTTTGTAAATCAATATTATGTTTTTGGACTGTTTGTTTTTGTGCCTTTTTCATACTCTTTTATTCTTTGCGCAGAAAGGACTCGAAGTTTGTCTCTGCATAGAAAAAAAGCCAGATTAACCATCTACAAATGTTTGAGGTAACTTTAGCTAACAAAGAAACGTCGACCTTTATAATGGTTGAGTCAATCCATAAGAACAAGGAAATGGCAGAGAAAAGGAATTTTTTAGACGTTAAGTGAAGCAAGGCGTTTGTTTAAGACAATTTCTTTGCTATCTATTCTTCCATTTGAAACTATGAATAACTTCTTTTTCAATTGTAATTAAAGAAACTCTATCATTTCGATTTCAAATTCAGAAGATTCGCTGTATCTCTTAAAAAAAGCTTTTTTTCTATTTCCGTTAAAGAAAAGCGGAAATTATATTTTTAAACGCAGCAGGGAAACAGTTGCGTAACAAGGAAGACAAAAGAATTGCATAAGGGAACACTTTCTTTTTCATTCTTAAAATCGATTCCCAGCTCCCAGATTGTAAAATAAACAATCGTCAAATGAAAAGAAAGACCCTTTTACTTATTTTTATTGGGCTATAAGATTGACTTAACAGCGTTAAATAATGGAAGTAAAGGATATCAATAAAAGTTTTAATGAGCCAGATGATGTGACTCTGTATCGAATGAAATCTGCGATCCTCTCAAGAAAGCGCCTTTCTTGGAAACGCTTGATTTCTTACTAAAGTCAAAAAGCTTCCTGAATGAAGTTTGTGACTTTATTACTGAAATTTAACATCCGTCGGGCGCAATGCGACTGACAGGCACAAGTAAACAATCTCGTAATTAATGTTGCTAATACCCATTAATCTTAATTTTAGCATCCTCTCTAGAAAACGCCTGATTTCTTA
>BGPR01002469.1:64301-138925 GCA_013235015.1 Araneus ventricosus | reverse complement strand
ATGTACTCTATAAAGACCTGGGAAAAAGGGGAGAGAGAAGTCAAAATTTATTGTGCCAATACCTGGGGTGATTTTTGCAGATTTTTTTTTAATTACCGAAGCAAAATTGAATAGTTCAATTGAGTTTTTTTCTTAGTTTAATTGAAAACGCTGCTGAGACTCAGTTTTGAATTCTTGCTTTTATGGAAAATGAGATAAAAAAAATAGAATAATTAGAATTTTTAAGAAGAAATAGTGTGAGGCGGTTCTCTTTCTTGTATATAACATTACAAAAATCATAGCAGGTATTTGACGAAAATTTCATTTTTTTTTCTTTTTCTCTTTTTTTTCTGTTTCACAGAGCGGATCACTAGTGCTACATTCTAGTGAAATTTTTGTTTCTTTTGCAGTTATAGAACCACTTTAGAACATTCTGAATTGGCAAATTTTAATTATAACAACTCTTTACTTGTGGCTTCTCATGGCAGTTTACGGTTTTAATATTTATAGAACTTAATTACTCGTAAATCGATAAATGTAACTTCATTTTTATTCCATACCAGTGGCACCATCTCGAAGTGAGTTTTTTTAAATATAACTTAACTAAACTAACTGACTAATGATTAACTAAATAAACTAACTAATGATTCCAATGATGTTAATAATAGTTATTTATCAGTAAAAAAAGTAAAAATAATAATAATAATGGAAACAAAGCAAAATTCCATGTTTTCGAAAAATAAGCAATAGTTTGTTCTTAAAAACTGCATTTATTGCATTCGTTTCCTATAATTTCTGAAAGAGGGCTTCTTTAAGCATCCGTAGCATGTGAAATAAATGAAAAATTAGTTCGTAGCAGACCACCGACATAAAGAAAACAATGCCAACGATCGGACAATGGAAAGAAAGCAATGGAAACTGTTGTCACGAAAGCTGCCTCGAGAGAGATTCTGGAAAATTAGTAACTATCTACCCACTGAAAACTGTCAATAGCAAAATTTATTTCTAGAAAAATCAATCAACGAATTCAGTACTTGAAGAGCAAGAAAAAATTGAATGCGGTACATAAAAAAAACGTTTAAAATCACGATTAAAAATGAAACGATGAACAAAAGAGAAAGAAAGGAATTTTCATCAAAGAACTGTCGGAAATACATATAAATTTCCAAAATCCGGATCCATAAAGGAAACACTCGTTATTTCATGATCGTTAATACACGTTTGATAGAAATTTGAAAAAGAATAAAGAATATTCAAAAGTCGAAATGTGTCTGAATTCAATTTATTTTCCGTAGAATATGAATGCCGTGCAACAACCCACTGGGACAGAATTCCTTTGACAGAATTTGAAGAATAATATTGAGGCAGAACCATTTCTCGTTTATACTTAAAGCTGCTTGACGTGTACTAACATGAATGGGCGCCATCTTCTGATTAGAAGAAATGGAATTCGCGGAATGTAAACTTCTGTTTAAAATTTTTATTGCGAAAACAGTTACGAAGTAGCTCGTGGTGTCTGTTTCAAACTTTTCAGCGAGATTTATAATATTATTTTTGACGCTAATTGAATAAATATTTTGCAGTTTAATGTTTTCATACAAATGAATTTTCATAATTCAATTTCTTTCTGCTTTCTTTTCTTCTTTAATAATAGAAGAAGGCGCTATTTTCATTCCATCAATTTTTTATGCATTTTTTTAAACAAAATACTCATATTAATAAGAAACGCCATTACTATCACCACCACGAATTCCGCCATTATTCATTCTCCTCTTGTCTGCTGATAAAAATTAATACAAAATGTCTTTTAAGATTTGATTTCATAACTATAAACATAATTTTCTAATTATTTTTGGATAAAGCGTTTTCTCACTTAAATCATGTTTGGCGTCGCCACATTTTGATTTTTTTGTGGTATTTTTTAGTCAAAATGGTACAAAAACAACATATTTATTTAATCAACATGAATGCTGCAAACAGCTGAACTATGTTTCAGGCTTAGTTCACGTAAATTACACCAAATCCAGTTATAATAATTATAAATATGAATAGTTGTGTATAGGTGTTGGCACCTACACCCTTTAACTTAGAAATAATATATTAGATGCAAATATACTTTCAGAGATGGAAACAATGTACATCAATTTTTTCAAAAATTTAATCTGAATTTTAATTTATAAAACATTAAGGAAAATTTTGGCCAATTTCTAACTTTCGAAAATCTCATCGCAAAAAAAATATTTTACTTCATTTTAAAATTAAAATAATTATGTTTTTCATTATACAAATTTAAATGACGAGCAATTATTTTCTTGATTTTAACAATTTTTGAACGAAATATTTTATACATAATTTAAAAAACTATTGTTCTTTGTTTTTATAAAATTCAAGCCGTTTTTATTTTTGTTACTACATATTTTTCATAGCTTTCTTTTCTCAGTAGAATGAATGTAGGAACGCATTTTCAATTTCATATTTTATTTGGTTAAATTTTTTGTGGAATCTATAAACAATATCCTCTAAGTTTTACGTAGGGGAAACTTGAGCAAGACCTTATTTATTTTAAGTTCATACTGCTTTTACTTCACCATCATACGGATATTATTAGCACACTGCTCCTCTAGCACTCGACACTGCTCCTCTAGCACTCCATGCTGCTAGAAAGTAAAAGAATCGCACAGCGAATTCACTGTCCCCATCTCGTTGCTTATTATATGTTGTTCGTGTTTCTTCTCTGACGTGTTGTAATTTTCAAGACTTTCAACGTCAAAACTCTTGAATTAACACCTAAAATATTTGGTTATTCTTTGCTATACATGAGTACCTAAGACAATACGCTTTTCAAAATCACTGTTTGTTTTTATCTAATTCTTGTTAATCCCACCGAAAAATACAAAGACTTTTAACATTTCCGATTACGGCAAGTTGACGATCTCGTCATCTTGCCCCAAGTGCATTTCACTTTTTTATTCTTGAAGAATATAAGATTTTTTTTATTTGTTTTGTATAATTTTCCTCGGCTACATGACCTACTATCTGGTCCATAACATGTTGCAAGGTGAGAGACCTAGGAAATATTCTAATAAGCTTACCTATGAAAGATATGTTGTTCCAAAAAGAAACACAGTAAGTGGAAGAAAAACGTTTAAAGCACCAAAGAAGAAGGCTGGGGTGCATAAAAGGAGTTATTACATAGAAACTGAAGTTTGATTCCTTTAAAAAGCCCTAATTTCTGACACTCATGACGTCAGTTCAAACTTCAGAAAATATTATACATTGCCCTGAGTGTGATGAGATTTATTTTGAGCCCCCATCAGAAGGTTAACTAAAGTGTTGCGAATGCCACACTTGAGGGCCCTAGGGCTACTCAGACTCTGAATGAGGAGAATTTGTGTGTGTGTGTGTGTGTTTTCGTAAATGTAAAACTCTGATTTTGTGTTATGGTAATTTGTGATCTCAAATTTTAACTAAAATAACAGTTTCATTACAGACTAATCAATGAAGAAACACTTAAAAAAGTTTAATTCATTAGTGATATGGCATAAAATTTTCTAAATGTAAAAGTGTATTGAACTTTTATCGTAATTTTCATCTTGTCCCAGTACCGGGTAAGTTGGCACATTTGCTTTGATTTTTTTAAATGGCAAAATAACGTTGATTATAAAATAATAAAAATTTCCCAATTTAATACAACACAACAAAGGTGAATTTAATAACTGGAATGTGAATTTAATAACAATTAAAAAATATTTGCCCCAAAAACTGAATTTATTCCCCATCTTACCCTGGTTTTTGCTATGTAAGGAAATATACCTAATAAGCTGTATAAACACCTCAATGTTTAATTTTTTAAATGACTGATCAATCTACTAACATGCCTTTAAATTTGTCGTTTTCCAATAATTTTCTCTTTTAAACTGAAGTTGAAATCTTAGATGAAATAGCACAATTATAATTAGAAGGACTCATGGGCACAAAGAAGAAAAACAGCTATATGCCACGTAAATTAGTAGAGTTAAACGTCTATCACAAATAGAGATTAAAAATATTCCTTACTCATTGAATCATGCAGAGTAAGCTATGCATAGATTTAACTGAAATGAAGCAAGAACAATACTTCCGAAGAGGGGTGGCGCCAGAGGGGTGACCGGGGAGGAAGGCCCCCCCCGTCGGAGAAGGTGTGCCCCCCATCGGGGAAAAATTTTGTATCCTGTCGGGGAAAATATTTGTACGGGATATTCAACTGTAGTTGATAAATAATAATCTGGCGAAAATTTGAGACCAATTTCATTACACTCGTCCTCCCATACAGCAGGTCGTGCCCCTGTCAGGCAAATCGGCAACCCCATAGGTCAAACTCTAGCGCCAATCCTGCTTCCGAAGAATCAATAACAATACTGTTACGAAAATTCATTCGGTATGTGTACGATGAAAACAGTCCAACAAGCAGGTAACGGAGCATAACACTTTATTCTCGAAATTCCGGAAAACACGAAGCGCAGGTAACAGGAAAAACAGCACTTGCACAGATTAGCAACACAAACAGACATCAATTCACTAATAAGAACAGCAACAGCACTTTCAATACCGCTCGGCGTCTAACGGCTTACTACCTCGCAAAACGGACAAAACTATAAAGGAATATTCCAAAGACGTTCGCACTCCAAAGTCGATCCCAGTAGATCAACACGTTAAAAGTCGATTAACACGCACTACTATTCTGTGATCCGAGCACGATCCTTTTACAATCTCCCCGAGAGGCAGTGACGTCGCATGGAATCATCTGGTTAAGTCTAGATCTCATACCCTAATAGAGATAACGAGAAAATTCCAGCATTTTTGAGGTACCACATTTTGTCTCCAAATTTGTCACCAAGACGCCAAAATGTTAGTCAAGTTCGTCGCCAAGGTCATGGGTCCAGGCCTAGCTGTTGCCGGCCATACTTACCCCCATAAATTGCTGGGAACATTGTTACATTGCTGGGAAGCGAATTTCCATGTTCGTAACAAAACTAAAAGCGAATGTATATGTGTATCTGTTGGCACTGGAAAGAGCATTAGACATAAAACTTCAAAAGTAAGAAATGAAATTAATTTTTCTGGATTGCCCATTTCTAAACATTGCTGTTTATTCCTGTAATTAAATTTAATGTATCACATTCTTCCCTCACTCTTTCAGCTTGACATTCTACTTTCTTTTCCTGCAGCTGATTGATTTTTTGGCTTTATCTGAAAAGTATCCCAGTGAAATACTAACTGAATTACGAACCATGCCTTGTATAGAAACACTATTTTAATGTTTTTATGAGGATATTTAGACTTAGTATACAGACTGTCGAATCTGTTCAGTTTTGAATCATTTTATCGTTGTATCAAAGTTCAAATTTCATGACACATCAGAGACCAGCAATTAGGCAGGTAAATTAACACTATTAAATGAATTGACGCAATGCTCTTAAAATAACACGGGTTAAATATTTATCACAATATGACATTTCAAATGCCTTCCTCAAATTGAAATTTGAGAATAGAAGATTCAATTGATATAAAACACAATAATATCCCTGGTGAACAAACCGGTCGCCAAAGTCGGCTAGTTGCAAAAAAATGAAATAGCAGCATTCCCGATGATCACTCATTCGAATTCTCAGAGAATATAAAGAGCTTGAAACTCCTACGTATCATACACAGAATTGGAGAAGAGACTTGGGGTGCCATCTATATGTCAATATAAGAATTAAAAAAGGAGTTTCATAAGATAAAAAATGATAAAACATAAAAAATAGTTAACGCAAAAATTTAAATGTAAACATTAAATTGATTGTGTAACGAGTTATTTTTTCCCAAATATGGAAGAATTTTAAAGAATTTATTCATTTAGTTAAAATTGCAAACATCAAACCCTGTATCAAAGTGAAAGCAAACATAATCTACTGTAAAATGCTGAAATGTTCTTATTAAAACGAAAATTGATGGTATAATTCACCGCTTTAATTCGTTCATTTTCTGCGCTGTATACGATTCTGAGCCACTGACGAAAGTAAAATAAAAATACATAATAAAAATGAATATAGAAAGACAATATTTAAATTTAAAAAAGTGGAATTTTTTTCAAATTTTTAAACATATCTTTTCTTTTAAAATCCTCTAGAAAATATTAATCAACAAATCCAGTTTCTGTCATGTTTTGGATAATAAAGATAAAAAGACAACATAGAAAGTCTTATAGTTCTTGTTCAATTTTAAAATAGTTGTAACGTTCCAAATATTTATTTTATTGCTAGCTGATAACCCGGGGTTGCTCGGGATTCAATTTTTTTCATATACCCCTCGCCATTTCTATTTCTGGAAATATTGTCACTAGCATTCCCCAACAAACGTTAATCTTCTTCGAATACTTCTTATTGAATTAAAACTTTCAAATCTAGCCATTTTATTTTCTTGAAAATGCATGGTTTGAATGAAAAGGCGAGAAGTTTGGAAAAAGAACATTTCTTTTATACAATAAGCCCCGCAATTACTATGCGTTGCAAAACAAAACATAAAAAGACAAAAAAAGAAAGTGAGAGAAATGCCAGAACTAATAAATTAAAACACAGGAAGCATAACTTTTCTTCTTGCGCGTATGCGAATAATAATAGAGGAAAAGAAATAGAATGATGTTTGCAGGCGTATCGAAATTAGTTTTATTAGAACGGGGATATTCTAGACTTTACAAAGATGCAAAAATTATGGTCCTCCGATGAGAATATCTCTATTGATACGGGATCGCGCCAACCGTCCCTTCAAGCAAAATGCAGTTGTCGTCCGAATATCACTGTGAAGTTTCCACCCCCTTTTTACTTTCTCGTATACGAAGTATACAAAGAGACAGTATTGTAATCGTCAAAAAATTCGAACTCGGGATTTTGACGGATCTCCACGTTTTAGACCTCCCTGAGTCCGAAAAATTATGTCTGTGTGTCTGTCTGTGAACACGATAACTCGAAAACTATTATAGCTACGGGGATGAAATTTGGTATGTGGTCTTTAAACATAATTTGTAAGTTTCTATCAAATTTTGGACAAAACCCGTCAACAGGAAGTCTGTCTGTCTGTATCCCCGAAGTCATGCGAACACTATAACTCAAAAACTTGAATAGCTAGATGGTTAAAATTTGGTACACTGTTTTTTCGTCATGAATGTAGGTCCATATAAAATTTTGGGCCAAATCCGTCAAAGGGCTGACTGTCTGTGGGTCTGTATAATAGCATACTTGTTCAACTCCATGCGCATGCGTAAATGCCTGTGCAAAGAAGGGATACTCCGAAAACTTGGCAGTTTGCCAAAAACCAATTCTGGCGGCGAGATTTTGTAAGGAAGCAAACATTTAGGGCGTCTCGTTTTATTTGCGTATTGGAAGCAATCTCTGCACATGCGCAAGCTATTCTCCTGTTTTCTTCTCCGCACGCGGAACTCGCATTGCTAGAGTTTGATAAAAAAAATAAATATTGCGAAGTTTTAATACATACGTATCTTTTTGAAAATGATTCTTCACCTCAATATTTTACTATCACTATAATCAACAATGAAAAACCTTCTGATAGTCATTGCATTCTGGGTTACAGTTGGTTCGAACTTTTTATCAACGCAGGGGGAAGGGAAATGACAAATGTTTGAAAAGTATACGAGAAAGTTTAGGGGAGGCCACTCCCGCTGGTTTTAAGTGTAATTGATTTCACATCTGCAGCGCGCTTTCTTCATTAAAGTGGCTCGCTCAGAAGGGTTTTAGGAACAGGGAGGGGGTTCTTAGAATTCGGAGAGTGCCAGCTTTCATTGCGGTTTTTGCGAATGGAAGTGAATTTCCCTTATCTGTAAAAGAGAAACTCGGGCGCTCTCGTATTTTGAGGTATCTCTTTTCTAATGGTCTCAGGAATTAGAGGGATATACGAAAAAAATTCGCGAAATTGGCAAAAACACCCTAATTTACCACTTAAAATTAAATAAATAAAATTTGAATTCGAATTTCACAATTTTTACAGCGTTAGCTCCCATTTGAGCTCATTCGTCACTGTGCCAAATTTGGTCTCAGTAAATCAAACGGTCTGGACGTACATAGAGTAGAAAAAAGCGAACATATACACTTAAAAAAATCAAACTTTTATATTTATAGATGAATAAAATGGATTAGAAATCAAGTTGCAAGTGGTTTTGTATTTTCTAGTAGATTTATTTTTAGAAATTTAACTTCGATACTATTCATTTCACAGAATTACCGTTGACCTGTGACATCATTACAAGAAAAAAATAAATTGAATGCTATCCAAGGAAGTTTAATGTTACAGAGAAATTTCCATGAAAGAGGACGCAACATTTAAAGAAACAGGCTCTGTACCTTAATTTCAACTAGCCGCTTTCCACTTTCTCCGCGCGGTTTCGCGGCCAGCACCCACTTTGCTCAGCACTACACCTGCCACCTCGCTGTTTCGAAGCTCTCAACTACTACTTTTTTCCTTTTTAAATACTGCATGAAGATCAGTGGAACAGATCATAAAACCACAGTAGATTTCATATTCTTTGTAGGCAACAGATTCCTTTCAAATTGTAAAATCTTTCAATAACTCTCATATAGATGTAATGTTTTGTATAAAGTTTTCACGAAGTTTGGCATAAAAGTCTTCTGATCCATAAATACAGAATGAAATCGCCCTAACTAAACAGCTTCCATCACCAGCTATAGGTATTTTACAATATTTTTGACACGCCATTGTCATGGAACTGTTGGAATCTATATATTTAAAATAATATGGTTAAACCCTCAGACAGTTCGCCAGCCCCAACCACCAGACCGATTTCGACATTTTTTTCACTTGAAAGGTTATGACGTCTACATATGTCATCATTGGTCGGCTGCCCCCCCCCTCCTCCATTTTAGAACGAAATCGAAACAACACTTCTCATCTGTTCATTGTCTATGGGCAAACCTTGTAGTATTTTCCCAGCCCCAACCACGTAGCCGATTTCGACACTTTTCATTTCATGAGAAAGCTTATGACGTCTAGATATGTCATCAAGAGTCGCCCTGCCCACCGCCACTCACCATTTTCGAACGAAATCGTAAAAACTCCTTACTACTGTACATTCTCTATGGGGGGAAATCTTTGAGCAGTTAGCCAGCAACAACCACCCGACGGATTTCGACAATTTTTATTTCATATGAAAGCATATGACGTCTACATATGTCATCAACGGTCGTCTGCTCCCACCAACCTCCATTTTCGAACGATAGCGGAAAACCATATAGAGAATGTATAGCGGAGAAGTGTTTTTTCTATTTAGTTCGAAAATGGGGTGTTGTGGGGGAAGGCGGCCTATGATGACATATCTAGACGTCATAAACCTTCAAGAAACAAAAATTATCGGTCGAGTGGTTGAAGCTGGCGAACTGTCCAAAGGTTTTTCCCCAAAAAGAATGTACAATGTGAAAGAATTTTTTCGATATCGTACAAAAATGGGGGATGGCGGCAAGCGACCCTTGATGACATATCTGAACGTCATAAGCTTTCATATGAAACAAAAATTGTCAAAATCGGTCGGGTGGTTGAGGCTGGAGAATTTCTACAAGGTTTACCCGTAGACACTGTACAGTGTGAAAGAGTTTTTTGGATTTCGTACAGAAATAAAGGGTGGGGGCAGGTGACCCTTGATGACATATCTAGACGTCATAAACTTTCATATGAAACAAAAATTGTCAAAATCGGTCGGGTGGTTGTGGCTGGCGGATTCAGTGAAGAATATTTTACCAAATTATTTTAAATATATAGATAAAAATAAAAATTCCTGCTAACAAGTCGCAATGTGGAGGTAGATTCCTTTTCTAATATAAGGCAAAGCAAATTTCAATCGCTTCAGCTATTTTTATCTCTAATTTCTGCGAGGATGAAGGACCTACGAAGAGCATGCAACCGACGAGGGGTCTCGTATACTTAGGTTAAAAAGCAGCCGAAGTTAGGAGGTTCAAAATTACTTTTCACCCTCTATCTTCTAAGGGATTACAGTGATCGAAAATCTTTTAAAACAAAACTTGCGCATTATGATTAGACCTTTATTCACCTGCTTAGAATTATAAAGATTGTCTATAAAATATTGGCGATGTTTCCTTACGTTGTACCTTTTTATTTAAGAACATGACGGTAAAGATTATATTACATATTCGTACGGTACAACTGAAAGAGTTTTTTTAATAACACAAACAATGTTAAGTTATTTCTAAAAGACAATCTTTCGTGGTATGTAACCCATCGACAAATTGAGTTCAATTTTGATGCATCTTGGTTTAGGCTAGCAATATACATCCAATCTTCAAAGTTATTTAAGTACCTCGGACGAAATAAGAACATCAAAACTTCTAAGAGATGGCAGCTATAAAAATATTTAGCTCAAAAGTTGTGGTAGAATTTCGCGGAGCTTAACACAACGGGTCTGAACTCAACTATGGCGAACTATCTACGAACCAACTGAAATTTTCAACATTATATTCCTACCTCGTTAAAATCCAATCCAATTTACTCTAGTTTTCATACTCGTAAGAGGACAAAGACAAAGCTCTGAAATCACAGAAAGAATCGGAGTGAGCAGACATTTTCCAGAAGTCATGTCATGACAACCATTGTAATTCCAAAACGGAATCTACTTAAAAAAAGATCACATACGCTGTTACTAAGTTATTTTTACGACTTCTTACGAATCTGTCACCTATCTTTCATAATTACATCCATATTAATTTGTTCAAGAAGTTTAATGGACACCCTAACAAAGTATTTAATCCAGAAAAACTTTAAAATATTGATTATGTTTTTCTGATATTTAGCAAATGAAATCTTCTCCTTACTCGATAAAGTTTCTAAAAACTCTTAATTTTATGCAGAAGATTCCAAACATTATCGCAGCATTTTAAGAAATCCTGTACCTGTTATTCGCACTGAATGAAAATGCCGCTATTCGAGGGTAATCACCCTTCCAGAGACAGAAAATCCTAGGGAAATTCAAAGAAGTATTAGAATAAAACTCGATTCCATTTAGAAAGCTATTTAGTAACTTTTAACGATACGATTTCGGATAAAAGGGGAAAATACACTTAAGTGGAAGCGTAGAAGGAAAATAATAAATAAAAAAAGTTAAGGTATAAGCTTTAATTCAAAATGCACTTTAAATGAGAAAATACGTTTACACATTATAATTTCGTCAAAATGAACTCAAAAGTAAAAAATAATTTTTCTGATTACAATAAAATGCATGGTTCGAATAAAAGCGTGGGCGCCTTTACCTGCTAGGAATATTCCATTTGTTTAAGGAAACATACACAAAATATAAAGTGCTCTGTAAGGCGCCTACGCTTTTATTCGAACCATGCATTTTGGTGTAATCAGAAAAATTATTTTTTACTTTGAGTTCATTTTGACGAAATTATAATGTGTAAACGTATTTTCTCATTTAAAGTGCATTTTGGAAAAAAAAGCTTAAACCTTTATTTTTATTTATTTATTTATTTTATTTTCTACTTTTTAGTGACGGCTGACACGAATACACATGACATGTTAGGCATAACAAACCGAATTCAATTATTGAATTCTCTGATATAAAACACATATTAAAATGATTATATACATATGTACAATTACATTTTTAAAATGATTTAATGGCATTAACTTTCTGAAATATAAATCCGTAATATATTACTTGATAACTTGCAATTTTTATCAACAATGTAATTGGAGAAAAAGAGAATCGATCTGCACAACTTTCACCTTTTGCTTTGAATGTGAAACGTTTAGCTCAGACGAAGTAAAAAAATATACATATACTTCTTGTTGTTGGCGAATTCTAATAGAAAGTAAACCCAAGACGCGTAGAAACACGAGCTATTACGTCATTCGTCGGTGCAGCGCCGGAAGTGTAGCGTATTCTCTGTTAGCTTCGTGGTGTTGTTACAACCCTACGTAAAGTAAGGTTACCACCTTCGAAACTTTATCCCCCAAATGTAGGGCTAAAATTTTAATATAATTTTGTTAAGTTTAAAATAGGTATAGATTGCAAATTTTTTTGCGTAGTATTGTTATCGGAAACCCACCACTGTGCTAAATTTCAAAGCTGTAGCTCGATTGGGAGTGGGTAAGAAATCGATCTCAAGATTTGAGGATACGACAGTCAAGTTGAAAAGAAGCTTATAAAAATGTAAAATGAAACTCGTGACATATTTATGGTGCAGTACTAAAATAAATAGATAAATGAATAACCAAACGCAAAAAAAAACACTTTCCACCAAAATACAAACATCCTACATTTAGTGCTATTTCGGAACAAAATTAAATTAACAGACAAACTGAAATATGTGAAACCACCCCGCTCTTGATACTTCATGCACAATATTTGTTTGCTTTTAATAAAATATTAGAAGTCATTACCGGCAGTAAATATTTTCAACCTTCCCCTGAATATTAGGATTAATATTTATCGCAAGAAGTAGTGGGGCTTTATGCTGACATTTAAGATGTTTTAAAGGCAGCTGAGACAGGATGCTTTTGACTAATATCCGGATTATTTTATTTTCTGGCAATTTACGTAATGCTCATTTTCCCCGTGTATTATGCGTATGCTGACTTAAAATTAGTTAATGGATTGTTTTATTTAAACCTCGAAATGTGTATCTATAAAATAAGAATTAGTTTCTTAAATCAGAACATTTGAGACAAATTCTATTCTTTCAAAATGTAAAAATATCTAAGTACTATGATAATTTTTCTGGTATAAGGAGCTTTTATTCAGAACCCTTAGATGGATCGCTAATATGCAGAATATATTTCAATTTATACAAAATTCAATTTCCTTTATGCGAACTTATAGAAAACTGTGATGCATTAAATCAATGCGTTTTTATATTTTTTGATTGCTATTCATTCATTTATGTATTTCAACTATTTACTCCTTTTAGTCCTTTTTAAAGTATGTTTAAAAAATTTTCATTTTAGATTATGTTCAAAGTATTCAGCTAATAATAATTTTTTATCAACGAAAGCACGTTTAATGGTGAATTTCTACAAATGAAATTCATTTATTTCATTTTAACTCAAAATTGTTGGAATGTAAATTCTGTTATACTAAATAGAAAATGATAAGTCATACAATACAAGAGGCCTCCTTAAGAACGGTAACTAATATTAAATAGAAATGAAAAATAAGTATTTGTAGCGATATTTCCCACTCATGGAGTTTTACATCCTACGACAGCTTAATATCTTAAAAATTATATAAAACTTTCTGAAAAGTTTTTGCATCAAAAATTGCAATTCCATGGTCTTATTGCAAATACAATTCTGATTTTTACTTTCTCGTATACGAAGTATACAAAGAGAAAGTATTGTAATCGTCAAAAAATGCGAATTCGAGATTTTGACGAATCTCCACGTTTTAGACTTCCCTGAGTCCGAAAAACACAATTTTGGAATTATGTCTGTCTGTGAACACGATAACTCGAAAACTATTAGAGCTACGGGGATGAAATTTGGTATGTGATTTCTGTACATAATTTGTAGGTTTCTGTCAAATTTTGGACAAAATCCGTCTAAGGTAAGTCTGTCTGTCTGACTGTCCACGTTCATGTGGACACTATAACTCAAACACTTGAATAGCTAGATGGATAAAATTTGGTACACAGTTTTATCATCATGAATGCAGGCCCGTATAAAGTTTTGGGACAAATCCGTCAAAGGGTTGACTGCCTGTCGGTCTGTATAATCACATACTTGTTAAGCATTCGTTTCAAAACTTATCACCATGCGCATGCGTACTGGTAGCAATCTCGGGTCGCCAGCAGAAGGATTACACCACTTTGTCCTTGAGAAGGTGTTTGTGATAGATTCGTTTATCTCCTGTTTTGTTTTCGCTCGCTCGTGGCCTCTCATTAGCGGAGCTTGCTACAGTGTGATGGAAAATAAATATTGTTAAGTTTTAATACATAGGCATCTCTTTGAATATGATTCTTCACCGTAATATTTTACAATCACTATAATCTACAATGAAAAACCTTCTGATAGTCATTGCATTCTGGGTTACACTAGGTTCGATTGTTTTTATCTACGCAGGGGGAGGGGAAATGATAAATTTTTGAGCAGTATACGAGAAAGCTTAGGGGAGGCCACTCCCACAGGTTTTTAATACTTCCATTTTTCGCATCTAAAAAATCATAAAACTAACCTAACTGAAAAATGTTAAAAAATTCTATTGAAAGTTACTAATATTGTATTTAATTATTTTAAGCAATATTTATACAAGCTTTTATACAATTGTTTCCTATACTATTTATGCAAAGTTTTATATAATTGTTTTTATAAACCTTCGGTAGGGCTCAATACAAATGCTAACGCGTTCGGGTGCAACTTATTTGTGAGATTAAAAGTGATTTGCTTAGGCTTAAGCATATCACTTTTAATATTGTTTATCAAGCTGAACTATTCGTTAATACAAAACTATATTTGCATTTTTAAATAACTTTTTTATATTAAAACCTTGCAATTTCAACTAACAAAATGTCCAGGAATTCAGGAAGGAGTTGACGTTTGCTTTCCCATAAGGTTCCTTAATAATGACAATTGTTGTCGATGAGAGCCTGTTATAATTCGACATTTTTGAAGCAAGATATTGAAAGTAACGATCAATCTCTATATATAAAACGCTACCGTGCGTGGCACAGAAATGAGGTTAATTTCTCTTAGGCCGATGGCAGCGATCGGTTTGTTTACAAAATAAAATCGGTAACCTCTTCCATGTTAGGCTTAACTTCATAGGCATAGCGTGCTACTATATTCCTTCGGCTGTAATACAACTTTTCGAAAAAAGTGATTTTAAGACGTAAAGTTCACAATTTTTTAATGAAATTTCGGATTAAATTATGCAAAAGAGATTAGTTAGAAAGGAAGCAGATGGACTTAGGCGAGCAAAATAACATTCAGATCGACGCCAAAATAGTTTAAATAAGAGAAGGTTAAAATCGTATTAATTCTCAAATTAAGACGAACACGATGGAATTTTCTTTCGTCAATATTATATATTGGGTACTTTTCCGTTAACCGCACACCGCTTGGTGCCTTTTTTTTGTCTTGGCGAATTTTCTTGGAGCGCTGTATCGCCAGCTTGGCTCAATTTCTTTGTTGACGATAGTTGAAGCTCGCCAGATTTTTGGCGAGCTGAAACGACAGGAGCTTGTAAGCGCCAATTTGGCCGAAAATGCGTTGTGTGCTTGTAACGGAGCGAAGATGCTCTGTGCGGGATCAGCCAGTATCATTGAATCATGGGCTTGGGCCTAAGTATACGATCATTTGCATGTATAAAAAAAGAAGTATTGAAAAAGATTTAGCAAATCAAAAGTGCGACAAAGTGAGATTAACGTACCCCTCACGTGCATGGACAAAGAACTGGAGAAACAATCACGATACCCTTGTATGAGTGGTAGGGAGCCAGGAAGCTACTAGAACTCGAATACTTATCTTGGTATTGTGCACAAAAATATGGGTGCTTCATCTACCAGCTTAGATGCGCCCGATAAAAAGTTAAACATAGAAACACACAATTACTAGGATCTTGTGAGAAATATATGTATAAAATAATACTTTTTCAGCCTCAATGTCAATTTCTTTCTCTAACGAGTTAATTTCAGTGTTAATTTGTGTTTGTTTTGTTTCGAGTTAATTCATATGCTGAAATTGTTTTAAATGTTGTTTAAATGTAATAATTGAAACACCTCTTCCTTGTTCTTATAGAGCATTGTTTATTACTGTTATTTTGTATTTATTACACTTAAAATAAATATTACGCCTTCAACAGGAACGAAAGTCTAATGGACATCATAAATTGAATCAAACCAAATACAGTGACCTCTCACTTGTACGTGCTCTCTTTTTTGCGCGTTTTTTTCGCGGTCCCGGCCAGGAATATAGCCTCTTCAGTCCTGAATTTTTTTAAAGTGAATAAAAAATTGATATACATGTTCTGTTACCTTTATAAGGTCTGAATAATACCCAGAGAAAAAATTTGGTTGATCAAACAATTTTAAGACCCATAATTTTAAGGTACACATATGTGTACCTCAGGACTTAAATAAGTAAAAGTGTCATCTACAAATTTTTTTTAATTTTACAGGTTATTTAATAAATACACTACTTTTTTTATTGTAAAAGCTTATTAAATGAACAAAATAAAGAATTTATTATTTTATCAATTTATTAAATCTTAATTCGAATGAAATTTCAGGAAACAATTGTTTTTCAGTGTACATAAATATATATTGTATTTTGTGCGCTTGATTCTACTCCTCGATTTGCATCCCAGATACCTGCATTTTGATGTAAATTTGTCATCCATGTATTGAGGAAAATAGCTTGACATATCAAGTTTGATTTCTTTTAAAGGATAAGGGAAAACTTGTCTTGCTTGTTTTGGAGTGTTTTCACCTGTTGGTAATGATGAAATTTCTTGTCGCCTTTTAGGTATATTTTCATCATTTGATGTCCATTCTCCCATTGATATGTTTTCATGCAAAAATAAATTTTTACTAACTCTTAGCCTTCCTTTCCTGCTGATGAAGGGAGTTCTCTCATATTTCAACAGTGCCTGACATCACATATTTTGGCTTCATCCTTGAATGTTCTGCTATTCATTTTTGCACCATTTTGTAATATATCCAGCAGTTGATAACCACTATTGACATTTTTTTGTCTATTTTGCACATGCTAAATAATTATCGTACAAAATAATGAATCCCATCTCTAAATAGCACAAAATGCTCTACAAAATTCATACAATATTTTTAGGATGTTGTATGGCAATCAGCATATCCTAGGGACATCATGGAAATATCGTAAAATATCTTCTGCTAATAGGAATATGTTTCCTTGTTTCGTTGACTATTTTAGGGTAATCAACCACAGTGAATTCATTTTCAAATTCATCTTCATATTCTTCATTTATTCTAATTTAAAAATTTGATTCTTCTTTTGAGTAACTATCATCTGAATGATTATCTCAAACAAGTAAAAAAATATTTTTTTTTTCTAAAAGTTCAAAAGTCTCCTATTAAGTTAATGTTAATAGAAAAATATAAATTATTTATGTACTTTCAAATGCTGTATAGGGGATGACTGATTGAAATGAACTGACTAAAAGACAGCAATAAAACTAATTTTATTATTAAAATTAAAAATAAATATTTTTAAAATTATATTTCATTAAAGTATTAAGCATATGAATTCATTAGAAAAAAGATGAACAATAAATTCTAGGACAGGAAGTGATAATTTGAAAATAAGCGTTCAAAAAATAATCCTCACGCAGAAACACAAGCAGTCAAGAAATGGCCGCCAAAGTGCCTGAGGTGCACATATGTGTACCTTCATTCAATTTATATTTTTACAGATTCTATTATAGATAACTTACTATAATTTAATTATGACTTCAATCAAACATTAAAGACTTTATAAAAAAATACGCAAGACTTTATTTTAATAATAAAGTATGAAAAAATGTCTTTACTTTTGCTCCGCTTTGTGTTCGTCGCCATAGTCGTGTATCATTAATTCACAGCGTTATACAAGAAAAAAATACCGTACTGTGCTGCCATCTAGTGATGAAAATTGAAAGCTACATTCATAGATGTTGCAATACATGCCTTTTTTCGTTATAATTTTACTTTGGAGGCAAGAAAAATGAAAAAAATTTCAGGTACACATATGTGTACCTCAGGACTGAAGAGGATAGGAAAACATTGATAACTCTTATTCATTTCTGCGCCACACTAAAAAAGCACCTCTCACTTATGCGCGTCGCAAAATTTTTTTTTAGTTCCAAAAGTTTTTTTTTTTTTCATCAGAACAAAACCCCTTTTTGATCTGCTTCTAGGAATGCATTCCCTCGCCCTTTCTCTATTGTTGAGATTCCAGGAACACATTCCTCTAACTTATGCACAGGGGTGTACGTGGGGGTTCTTGTGATTGACGTCAGTAAAAGTCGCATTTATACAGTAGCAAATTAGAGAGGTTAGTACTGTACGTACCAAGTGACATTGATCGCAAACGAAAGAACCATCTTTGGAGTTTTGGTTAGATGGCTACGTTTTAAAATGGCGAAAAAAACGAAATTGTCGCTTTCGTTTAAAATGGATGTTATTAAAAAAATTCGAAGAAAATCCTTGCACCTCGAGAAAAGCTTTAGCGAAGCATTTTAATGTCCCAGAATCGACAATTAGAGAGATTTTAAAAAATCGGGAGCATTTCCATGTTCTTTGTGTTCTTAAAAAATAATTAACGGAAATTCTTCACGTATTTGAGTTTTAAAACTAATCTTATTTACATTTTTCAGTAGTATATACATAGTATTAGTTAACAATATATGTACACTTTATTGATGTTTCACTTTTAAGCTCTCTTTTGTGGTTTTTCACTTATGCGCGTCTCTCACTCATGCGCGTGTTTTTCGCTGTCCCCTGTGACCGCACATAAGTGAGATATCACTGTAATTGTATGGACCTAACAAATTTTATTTAAACAAGTGCATAGATTTTAAGGCAGTTAAACATTATTATGTTAGTATCAAAATAAAAATTCAGGACTTTAGGACAATATTGATTCGATCATAAATTGAATATAATGTATCAGACGGAAGAAAGCGTTGACTAAATTATACCTCAACATTGTATCAGTGTTACCCTAGATCTCTAATACGATACAAGCTGCAGTGTAAATACTACCGTTTCATTTGCCTTGTTGGAGCTAATAAAAACAAAAGAACCCAGAAATAACAATCGAAGAATACTTCCTAAAGTCAACTCAGAGGAAGTCAAAGCAATCATCTCCTTATCTGTCGCAGCAGACTTCTAGGTCGAGCAGACAAAGAAAAACCAATTTCAGCTATTTAACAATCTCTAAATGACCAATCCATTCATTACAGCTACAGCTAGGTAAAATATTCACTCGAGGTTACTTATGGAATTATTCTGACCACTAAGTGAGTATCGAAATTCCATACATAATTATGCAACAGTTAAACGAAAAATAACTGATTAATTATTCATAACCTGCAAATCTGTTCAGCTTCAGACTGAAATGTTAAAAGTCATGAGACACCTTCTCATATTTTATAGCAACGGATTCGGAAACCCTCCGCGCTTTTGCGCATGCGCCGCGCGGAGTTATTTTCATCAAAATAGGGGGAAAGTGAAGAATGGAAGGGTGGAAATTCTATACATAATTATGCAACAGTTAAACGAATAATAACTGATCAATTATTCATATCCTGCAAATCTGTTCAGCTTTAGACTGAAATGTTAAAAGTCATGAGATATCTTCTGATATTGTACAGCAACGGATTCGGAAACCTTCCACGCTTTTGCGCATGCGCCGGGCGGAGGAGTTATTTTCATCAAAATAGGGGAAATGAAGAATGGAAGGGGAGTTGTTTACATTTTACTGAGCGTGATCTAACAAAGAACTCCGGAAATGCGCTCATATGACTCATTGCCTGATACCCCTTTCCGGTGTAAAATCGCCCAAAAGTAGTAGTGTGACCTCCTTTTTCCGAAAAATTGCAGAACTCGAAGTAGCATTGACTCAACGAGTCCTGGGAAGTACAATCGTAGGATCTCACATTTTGCAGTGAAGATTTAGCCACGAAGGGACAAATTAAAAAATGATGAAGAAGAAAAAGAATTAAACTCACCCCGTTTCTCAGAAAGCTGATAATTATTTGCAACTTTCATCAGTGGTGTTATTTCTTGTGAGAAATACTTATTTATATTATATAAAGGTTTATATAAAAGTATAAAGGTAAATATAAAGGTTTAAATATAAAGTTTTTCTTTAAAATATCCCAAATTTACAGCATAAAGAAGTTAATTTCGTTTATGTAAGTTTCGTATAATTTTAAACCAAATTACACGAAACTTACATAATACGTGACAATATATTAAGGAAGCATTGTATTAAAATTTGAAGTTAATAACTTAAATATCAGAGGAAATAAGAGTATTTGCAGTAAATAATTTTTTACAGCGCATGCGCGAGCTGTAGAAAATTTTTCTTTTATACCTCAAAGAATGATATATGTAACATCATTCTAAAAGCGAGGTGTAAACACTCATTTTCAATGTAAAGGTAGTAGTTGATCTAACTTCTATTTATTCATAATAAAGATGAAAATGCAGGTTAATTTACTTAGATAACTTAATCATATTTCAAAATACATCCATTACCAGAATTGAAGAGGTATCGCGAGAAGCGGTGCGTCTTAGAACGCAGGTTACATGTATAAAAAAGGGCTGTTGACAATGAGCAGAGAGCTTAATTACTTGGGAAAAGGGGACTCTCCGGATAATACTCGTGACTGGAAGTTAAAATAGAAGTGCGGTTCTTGCGATTGAAATAGAAGCAATTAAAAATGAAGTAGCGTTGAAAATAATTAAAGAAGTTTAAAAAAATTAAATCATTACATATATAGGGCAACTTAAAATACCAGTTTAGGACCACTAACGTTTAGGAAAATATCGGCATTGCAACGAGTAGAATATCTGTTGATCTCTAAAAGAAACAAAATGATGCAGGTTTTTCCTAAAACTCATATTTATTTAACTTAAATCGCCAAATAGTTTTATTGAATTTTATAAAGATTGAATATTCTGAGTATCATACATAGTTAATAAAATACATAATTTAAAATCAAGTTCGACGATTACTGCGGAAGCATATAAAACTGGACAAAAGTATTACACACTGATTGTTCAGTGGGTTTTATGGTCACAAAATTGCAAAAACACACTGGCAGCGCTGGCCAAATACGGTATCCTAATGTCTAGCAGTCTTGTGAAATCCCCTGTAAATATTGCTCCATAACACTCCAAGCTGGAGACATGTGTGGTAGGTAATTTACCAGACGTCTTCCCAGTGTATGATCGAACAAATGTCTTTTACTTGTAGTTAGTTATTCAGATATTCTCGCCAATTCAAAAATAAATAAATAAATAAAGATAAATAATAAATAAATAAATAACAAATAAAAAAATAAATAAAAATAAAAAAATAAATAAAAATTAAAAAAATAAATAAATAAAAAAAAATAAAAATAAAATAAAAATAAAAAATAAATAAAAATAAAAATAAAAAATAAATAAAAATAAAAAAAATAAAAAAAATAAATAAATAAAAATAAATGAATAAATAAAAATAAAAATAAATAAAAATAAATGAATAAATAAAAATAAAAATAAATAAAAATAAAATAAATAAATTAATAAATAAATAAATAAAAATAAAATAAATAAATAAATACATAAAAATTAAAAGTTAAATACAGAAGAGCACCGTTTATACGTCTTTCAAGGGAATGATGTAGAACGACGTATAATCAAAGTTTTACTACATAACTTTGATTATTTCAAATTTAATGCTATTATTGTAAATTCATTTAAAAGTATTAATTTTAAAGTTATTTAAGACTACACTAGTATAATACTACACAGTATGGGAATCAGTAATTAAATTTTAACATTCAATATTTATTATAAAAGTGAGAAAAACCATACTTTTATTGCATATCTTTAGTGCTAATTATACATATCTTATGCGATTTATGTGAATGCAAGTAGGCGTTTAATTAAGAAAATCTTTAATCTCGTCTGATGCTCTGATTGTCTGTGAATATTAAATATAGCATTATGAATTGAATGAAGTTCACTAAATGTTTTTTCACTATTCTTTTGGAGAAAGAAAAAAGTTCGAATTTTTTCAATGGAATCCATTCCTTTTTTTAAAGGAAGGTGGAATAACTTCATCATCGCTTAAATTAGCATCAGACAATTTATCAATTAATTCATCAATTGTGAATAATTTTGAAGTCATGACATCTTTATCACAGTTCACATACTAGAAAGAAAGAAATGTTCACATTTTATAACGGGAGGAAACGACGTATAACCGAAGCTTTGAGTCATATAAATGAAGTACCTTATCATTACAACGAATAAGAATGAATCACGACTGTGATGAAACGACGAAAAAATGTAAACGACGAATAAATGAGAAATGTATAAACGGTGCTATACTGTACTTTTTTTATGGCTTTACTAGATGATATACCAGGTGTTGCTCGGAACAAAAATATTTTCAAGCACTTTAACACCACACCACACCGCCGTCTCT
This sequence comes from Araneus ventricosus, assembly GCA_013235015.1. Lineage (NCBI taxonomy): Eukaryota > Metazoa > Arthropoda > Arachnida > Araneae > Araneidae > Araneus > Araneus ventricosus. The sequence continues at coordinate 116,728 of BGPR01002469.1, read as the reverse complement.
AAAGCTCATGTGGTTCCTATCCGGGTTGGTATAGATGTAGGAGGGACTTTATTGAGCTGCAAAAAAAAAATACAGCAAGAGAAGAATGACAATGAAGAATTTACAAAGCTGGTGTTAACACATAGAGTTGACAACAAAATAAAGGAATATATACAATATCTTGTATAACACTATGTGAATGAAAGAAAAATGATGAATGACGAACAACATGAGAAAGCTTACACCAATGCACAGGTTTTGAGTAACCTATTAGAGATGGAGAGCATTAGTATATTCAGTGTATTGAATGCACGATAAGATAGAGTTATTGTACAATGGCAGATGAGTACTTATTACAGTCGCATTATGTTTTCATTGTCTATTATGAATTTAATCTTGTTTATTATTCTTTTCCTTGAATTCGGATCCTCCAGGACTCTTGGATACCACAGACTTTCCAGTGAAGTAGAAGGTTTCCTAAGATGCCAAGAGAGAGTCAGTGGGCAAGATGTCGCATAGTGGATGAGATCGCCAACTTCTCAGCAGGCACAAGAGTCACTATCCGATAAATGGAAACGGTTAAGGAATGAAGGGAGTGGACCGTGTCCTGTGACAAACAGAATTTCTTCACGTGTCCAAAAGACTGGTTTTAGGTGAACTGTTTTGAGCACTTTATGAACAGAAAGTCCAGTGTTTACATTATCCCAAAGATTTTGCCATTTTTTTTAAAACAGTTCTTGTAAATGTTGTTTGAGTTCACATCGAGGATTCAGAGCTTTCATTACAACGCCTTCTGTGATGGCTTTTTTGGCGAGAGTGTCGGCTTCTTCATTACCCAGATAGCCAGCATGGGTTTTGATCCATCTAACCAGAATATTTCGATTCTGTGTGAGAAGGAACTGGATGTCTCGGACAGGTTGATGAGGGGTGTGAGGATCAAATACTGGGATGCAAATCGAGGAGTAGAATCCAGCGCACAAAATACAATATCTATTTATGTACACTGAAAAACAATTGTTTCCTGAAATTTCATTCGAATGAAGATTTAATAAATTGATAAAATAATAAATTCTTTATTTTGTTCATTTAATAAGCTTTTACAATAAAAAAAGTAGTGTATTTATTAAATAACCTGTAAAATTAAAAAAAATTTGTAGATGACACTTTTACTTATTTAAGTCCTGAGGTACACATATGTGTACCTTAAAATTATGGGTCTTAAAATTGTTTGATCAACCAAATTTTTTCTCTGGGTATTATTCAGACCTAATAAAGGTAACAGAACATGAATATAAATTTTTTATTCAATTTAAAAAAATTCAGGACTGAAGACTCGAAAGGCTGTCTGTCCAAATTTTAGTTATTTCGTTCCCTTGACTTGCTCTGATGATCGCTTTTTTCAGTCCCATTAAATCGGCCGAAACACTGTGGAATTGTTCTTATTTTCCCTTCCATTCTAAGACTTTGCTGCCGTTTTCGAATGCACAATATGAGGACCCCGTTCCCATTTCTGTTTTGGAACCATCTGTAAAGAACATGAGGCTCTTATCCTCTTTGTAGGGATCTGTTCTTGAAATTTGTTTTATGATATTAAATAAAGATGGATGGATGGTTAGGCTCTTGATTTTTTCCTTCATAATCGCTTGGCTGACAGGAGAGACCTTCAAATTATATTTCCTTTCTCAGACACGTGACACTGATGAAACTAGATTCTTGTGGAGCTTTAAGATGTAATGGCATGTGTTACGGCCTTACCCGGCCTAACTTCTTATAATAGTTGTTACGCCCTCTAGCGGTCTTTTCTGTGTCTGTATCTTGTGTTTCCAGTATCTTTATCAGTGTGAATTTGACTGTGATCAGCGCACGTCGTGTGAGGCTCGCTTGAGCCATTGAGTTTGCGTTGGTCACAGAGATTTATGTTTAGCAATAAAAACCAGTTACAGTCCATTGCCTCGTCTTTTGAGTTTTGGTTAGAAATAACCACGTCCCCTTATCACACTCCGTAACAGCATGATACCTGTAATAGTTTGCAGAGCTGCCGTTGGAGTGGTTCTGTAAGAGCCGGTAATGTAAAGGAGGAAGATCCTCTGTATTGAAGTCAGTTTTTTTCCAATCTGGGAGAAACAGAGAGGACCCAAGCACTATATCCATAAAGAAGCATCCTTTCTGAAACTGCTTGGTATTTTGTATTTTTGTTTTAGCCCACATCTTGGTCCTGCTATACGGCAGAGTTGTTGGTATTGGCTGACTGTTTTAGCCCCTTGTTCTTGAATGTGTGAAATCCAATTTAATTTTTCATCTAAGATAACGCCCAGGTATTTTAGAGATGTTGTTCTTTCTATTGGTTGGGAGTTCCATCTGACGACTGGACCCCTGGACAGTTTACCTATTAATAAATATTGTGATTTTTCTATTGATATATCAAACTGATTTTTGTCAGTCCAATTCTTAAAAATTTCGAGGGCGAAACTTGTATGCTATTTTAGTTTTCGGCGAGTTCTCCCACTGATGTCAAATGCGAAATCGTCGGCAAATGCCTGTAAATAAATTTCCTTAGGCCAATTTGTTTTCAATAGTTCATCTGCGACAATATTCCAGAAAAGAGGAGAGGTGCAAGATCCTTGTGGGCAGCCTTGCGTTTGTTTCCACACCGTTGGTCTGTCACTAGTTTGGATTGCCACTTCGCGATTTGATAGGATGTCTTCTAGTGTTTCTGAAATGTTGGATTTCGTGAAGAGCTTTCTTAATTATTTTCTTATTATGTCATATTTTAAGTTATCAAACGCGAGCCTTGAATGTCTAGTGAAATATCTATGTCGTAGAGCTCTCGTTTCTTGGCATCTTCGATGACATCCAAAAAATTTCGGAGAGTGCGGTTGATTGAGTTTTCTTCTCTAAAACCAAACTGGTGGGTATGGATCACATTTTGTTTATTTATAGCGAAGTTGACTCTTTGGAGTAACAGTTTCTCTAGTAATTTTCCTAGAATCGGGAGGAGGGAGATAGGTCTGTAGGAGGTTATACTATTCTTTTTTATTTTTTGAAAGAGAACTATCAGTCCTGTTTTGAATGGCGTTGGGAATTTTTTCAGATCTAGGCATTTATTCACGAATGTAGTCAGGAGTTCAGGAAAGTTGGAGTGGATATTCGACACAATTACTGAGTCAATTCCGTCAAATCCAGGGGCTTTGCTTTTGGGGAATCTTTTGAGAATATTATGGATTTCTATTTTGCTGAAACGTTCTTCAGAAAATGAAGAGGTAAATTAAATATTAGTTTGTTCTCCTGCAGCTTCGGGATAAAGTTGCTGTAGTATCTTCCCTGCAAAAGCTTTTGCATTTCCGGTCAAAGTGTTTCCTAGCATTTTGAAAATTACATATGGAGGGTTAGCTGGTTTTGTTGATCTATATGGGGCTCCATAGGGGGAACTTGCTTTCGAGCAGAATTTTTCCAAGCACTTCTCTTTGCATGTAGGATTTCTTTTTTGTAGATTGCTCTTAATTTCCAGGCTTTGATTCCACCAAGAGAAGAATGCAGACAGGAATCCAAAATTTCTAGTTGAATTTTTTTCTGTAGCAGCATCCACTACCCATTGCTGTTATCCTTCTTTTGGGCCTTTGAGTTTGAGTGGAAATTCGATAGAATTTCTATAGCATTCAATGGCTAGTTCAATTGCGTCAATTGCCTTTTGTTCGGCTGTGTTCTTTGGGATGTTGTATATGATACATCTCGGACGTCATTTCTTCGGTTCCTTGCGCACAATTTTTTCTTTCAGCTCGTCTGATTTTTGAATTTTGTCGATTAGCTTTTGGATCTCTTCTTCATTTCCACAATAGACTGCTAAACCCTTGTTTCTAATCTTCCGGTAAGACTTAATTTTAATCTTTTCATTTGTGGAATTCAGCTTGGTGCTAAGAAGTTCTCGCATTGACTTACTTTCAGGATTACTGTTACCAGCAGTTGAGTCATTAGGAGCTGGTAAAACAGGAAAGTATGGATAATGTTGCCTTCGCCTTTGGCAGCTTCTGCGCAAGTTCCGCGGATTAGAATTATCTTCCTGATGGTGGCTGATGGTTAATGGAGCGGGAGCAGAAGTTGTGCTGATGGGACATGAAGAAGAAATTGCTGATGGGAGAGCTTGGGGCAGTTTTTTGGCAAGCAATCTTTGGTCATGCGTGAGACGGGGTTTGGACCTAACTTTGCTGCCCAAAATTTTGTAAGGCTCAGACATTATAGCATGGCTTGCTAAGCTGTTTATATCCATGTCTGACAATTAATCTTGATTAATTTACTTTCTTGGCTATGGGAGAATTGCAGTTCTCTGAGAAGATGGGGAGGAAGTGTTTATGACGTCTCTTTAGAATAGAGAGTTCTGAGCTAATTGATGACTGAGGTAGCTAAGATGTATAAAACTTATCCGAAAGGTATGACTGCCAAGACTGCCTTTCCCCACTCTCGCCGGCCCCCGAGCGCGTCATGCGAACAAAATTTTTTATAGTAAAATATCACTAAAATTAATACAGTAAAAATAAATAAATAAATAAATTTTAAAAATGAGTTTGGAAACAGGAAACAAAGTTCCTCTACTGAGTAATGCAATTGCCGCGAAAGAAAAAAAGGGCAAAGCGAAGAAAACTATGAAGAAGCCACGAAAAAAAAATAATAGTAAGGAAAACACTGTCCCGATTTCTAAAGCAAGAAGTGGGTCTTGCTAAATTTGGAAATTAAGAAAATAATCGAATATAAACAAGGTGAGAAAATGGTGTGAAAAACTGCATGAAATTAATCTCCCCCAATATCTCTCCGCTTCAAAATAACGCTTAATAATGGGCAAAAATAATCGAAATTGAAGTCACCCAAGATTAAATTAAAAATGAAAAGTAAAACGTTTCTACTAAAATATTTGACAAGGAAAAGTGGGAGATGTTATTTTGAAACAAAAAAGATTGTTGCAGAAGCTGAAACCGAACTCTCATATGGGAGAGAAGTGGGAAAATAAGTCTAAAACCACATACAAAAAATATACTCAAACGTACACTTACACATACATAACAAATACATAAACATACACACACGCACTTGTATAACCGCTCACCTATATAAGCATGCAAACACATAAACATACAGGAAAAACATATACCTGCAATAAACTCATACATACGAACATATATACACATACAATATAAACACATAATACTAATAAACACTCACAAAAACACATCCAAAAGAATAAGTACATGCACGCATAAAAAAATCAACAAAACTGAATGAGAAACCAACAGTTCGCGGTGAGAAGGAGGTGGTTCAAACGCTATTCGATCTTAAATGAAAAGATTTGCAATTCAAGGCAAAAAAGAAAAATAAATAAATAAAATAAAATAAATCAACCCCCTGAAAAGGAGCGTAAGATTTTATTTTCCATTAAGTTAAGAAAAAAACAAGAGAAGGAGAAATTATTAAGAATGGAATAATTGTAACAAACTTTATTAATGAATAAAAATGAAGGAAGCTGCTCTTGGACAGACGACACATTACAAAAATGTTGAATACTACAAAAGTTTGAATCTAAAAACAGAAGAATGGGGAAAGGAAGGGTGAGAATCCAAGGAAACGTTAAGAACTTTGATTGCAAAGCGCAAACAAAGAAAAGAAATTGGCTTATAAAGATCCCCTTGTCTCCCCATTCGCCTGCATGAAGTCAAACTGGTCCCTCAAAGAAAATTTGGGAGAAAAATGACAATGAAAGAGAGATTTCGTGAATAGACAGAGGGGTAATTACAAGTATGCCAGATAGCAATCCTATCAACGTGCTCTGAACGCGTCCTTTCCCTTTCGGACTTCGCGAACCTTTTTCTCTCTTTTTTCATATTTTGTTCCGATTCCTGACAAAGACTGCGTTTCAAGGTCAAGAAACTCGGGAAGATATCCTAACCCCAGCGATGCGTCACACATGGAAACTTGTTGACGGAGCGCAATTGGGTTTTTTTACCGGGGAGTGCAGGGGAGGAGAAAAACGCCGAAGTAAGAAAATAGAGGCAAAACTTTACCTTCTTTTAACCCTCTCATACCGAGCGAGGCGGTCTAAAAATTCCTCCCTTAACAGTGGAGAAGGCCGGTCTTCTTTAGTGGTAAGTGAGGTTCTGAGATCGCTTGGGAGATAAACGCGGTAGGGGGAACCAATTATCCTTGCCAACCACAGCCCATTCCGAGCGTCTTAAGGGAAAGTTATAGCAGGGGCGGGGTGGTGAGGAAAATGACAACACAGATTGGGAGAGTCCAATTCATGTCGTTTCCTCCCAAAATTTCCCGCTTTTAAAGGAGCTATAAGAAGAAAGTCGCCCAGGGATGAAGGAGTTAATTGGAGAAGGGGGGAAGTCGCACCGGATTGCAGAAGAAAGAAGCTGAGGCGACCGGCTGGGGAGCTCTTGAAGTAATTTTGCAGGCAAGAGAACGGAGTGAAAGGTACGGGAAATGAACGCATTACATGCGAAAAGGAATCCGGGTATTGCTGGTCCAATTTTCCAGAAAAAAAAGATTTAGAATAGAAAAAAAGAAAAACACCGAAAGAGACTGAAAAAACACAGGGGAACTATTGATGGGGACGGCTAAAGGAGCTGGTTATTATGAAAGAAGTCTTGCGCGCTTACTAAGAGTGTGAGAGAAAAATAATATAGCAAAAGGAGCATTTGGATTAGAAACAAACATTTTAAATGCAATGTGAATGCATGACGTGCCCAAAAAGCCAACAAGGGTCAAGGAATACTTACCCCGGTCGGTCTTAAGTCTGCTTAGCCAATCATCACTGTTGTGTACATTATTGTTGAAGAGTTAGAAGAAAGATTTATTCAGAGCTCAAATGGAATTCACGGGGAAGTCAATTCTTCCAGTGTGTGGATTTATTCGGCCACAAGTGCTTCGCTACAATGAATTATGTCAGGAGAAAAGAAAGGATGTGAAGAGTCTAGGGATCGGTGATTTACGATCACACGGTGATGTTACTTTGCTGCAGCGGAAAGGTCTACGACATATGCTTCCACGGTGGAAAAAGAGGAACCGACAAGACTGTACTGGTCCGACACTCGGCTGAGAATCCAATTGTACAAGTATATATTACAACATTTTAAGCTTAATAAAAAAAGTTTTTCACAGCAACGTCTTTCGATTTTCGTTCGACCACTCCCTTGTAATCTGATCCACTCGACCAGCAGTTCAACCCCTCTTTTCGTTTTGTCTCCGGCCTTTGAACCATCTGGCACAAATCTAACAATCCTGATACTTCATTTCTTCTTCCTCATCATTGCTACGGCGAAACAGAAGCTCCTTCACATCGTGGATTTTATTGCAATTATCCGAAGTACCATTCTCTTCTTTTTTGTGTCTGTGTTCCTGAACCGAAAAACGCCGAATAGTGTTCCTTCCGTTTCTGCTTAGGTTCTCTCCTTTCAGTAGTAACGGACTCAATAACTTTGAACGAATATACACGTTCAATGGGATCATTTAAAAATTCGCAAAAATCAAATGAAGCATAGCATAGAGAGAGTAAATAACTAAGGTATCTGACTACGTCTAAAAGACGGTTTTGGGTCGAAATTCACAAAATTTTTTTTATGGTTTTACTTTAAAGCCCATTTATTTAGCTTTCTAAATCTGGGTTTATTTTATTTTTACGATGAATAGAAACGGAGATATAGAATTTTTTATAAAGCACGGTAGCTAAAAACGAAACCGGATGTTGGATGTTTTCTCTCGTTATACTCAATACACCGCACTCTGAAGTAGAAATTAATTTGCTTTTTTTTATTTCAATTAATTATACACTCTATCTGCAAGTCATGTCAGTTTGAATAAGATTTTGAGTTTCGACAAGCTACTATGAACATTTTTGACAAAATGCACATTTGTGGAGTTACAAAATTCACGTTTTGGGACATCGATAGCTTAATTGTTGTTTAATGATTGATTTTATGGTCTTAAAAGAGTATTTCATGAAATGGGAACAGTTCCTGGCCAACATATATATTGAGATAATATCTTAACCTCAATAACCATAGAATCGACACTTCTAATAGACAGTCTCTGGCAGGAACAAAAAACGCTAGAAAAAAATCACGGGCTCTCAGAATGAAAAAATGTAATAAGATTCTGAATAAAGAAGGTATATCCTACAAATGTTACGAATTTCAAAAGAAGTTAAATAAATATATTTTTAATGAAAAGCAAATTAAAACTTTAAACGCGTTTTTTGGAAAACTTATATTTCGTCAAAAGTCACTTACGCAAAACACGATATCTAAAAACATTATCTATATATTTCCTTGAAATTTTGTATATATGTTGTCTTAAGTGTAGTAAAGGCAATGAACAAGACATATAATTTTGAGATTTTTCGATTTTCGTTCGACCACTCCCTTGTAATCTGATCCACTCGGCTAGCAGTTCAACCCCTCTTTTCCTTTTGTCTCCGGCCTTTGAACCATCTGGCACAAATCTAACAATCCTTGATACTTCATTTTTTCTTCCTCATCATTGCTACGGCGAAACAGAAGCTCCTTCACATCGTGGATTTTATTACAATTATCCGAAGTGCCATTCTCTTCTTTTTTGTGTCTGTGTTCCTGAACGCAAAAACGCCGAATAGTGTTCCTTCCATTTCTGCTTAGGCTCTCTCCTTTCAGTAGTAATGGACTCAATAACTTTGAACGAATTTACACGCTCAATGGGATCATTTAAAAATTCGCAAAAATCAAATGAAGCATTGCATAGAGAGAGTAAATAACTAATGTCATTGGATTACTGTGCAAATAAATTGAAAGACATAATGCTTGATGATGATTGCAATGAATGTAAAAATATAAAATCTTGGAATATATGAATATTCAACGACAGCAATAGTTTTATCATAACTTTAACAGTGGTAAAAACATGGGAATGGAGGATTTGATAAAGCAATAAATAAATTTCAATTTAATTACAATAGAAAGCATTGTTACAGATTGTGTTTCAAATGAATTTCGAAATGTTTATTAAAATTGGGGAAAAAGAACGTATGCTGTTTAAATTCAGATCAGTAAAAGAAATTTTCCATTCTTTAAGATGGTATATAAGTCATCATCGTGCAATATATATTTCAGAAATTATTAGGAAAAAACTGAGAAAAGAAGACGAAAATTGGGTTAATTTTTGTTATTTAATTAAATATTTTTAAAAGTCATGATTTTTGAAAATTGATAAAAAGCGGAATTGATCTAGAAAATTAAACAAACCATCTCACAAAAAGAGTAATTAATCCAATCGCACAGTAATTGTATTACTCTGCAACAATATTAAATGCTACGACATAATACCGGAAATGAAAAGTCTGCCTTGGAAATAAAACTGTGCAAAGAAAAAAACATGTTTTAATAACTTTCATAGTGAATAAATATGATAAACAGTAAAATGGCTTGAATTTAATTTCATCAGAACAGAAAGTTTTGTTAGAAATTGCGTTAAAATAAATTTTTAAACGTAAATTATACAATTAGAGAAAAATCTGCATCGCATTGGAATTAGTATCATTAAAAAGATAATGTTTCCTCTTTAAGATTGTGTAAATACAGGGTGTCCAACAAAGGACTCCCTCATTTTAAAATGGGAAATATATAATTGCACTTCAATTTAGATAGTATGCACTTGGTACATTGAACTATAATTCGGATACTTTGCACTATAATTCGAATACTTTGCACTATAAATTTGATACTTTACACTTGGATCATAGAACTATAATTCGAATACTTTGCACTATAATTCGAATACTTTACACTATAATTCGAATACTTCACACTATAAATTTTATACTTTACACTTGATTCATGGAACTATATTTCGAATACTTTACACTATAATTCGAATACTTTCAGCTATAATTCAAATACCTTGCACTATAAATTTGATACTTTGCCCAATAAATTTTTCACTTTGTTCACGGACCTATAAATTTTTCACTTTGTACACGGAACTTTAAATTTTTCACTTTGTACATAGAACTATAAATTGAATACATTGCACTCAAACTCAATTTTTAAGACATAGTATCAACGATTTTAAATTGGGCGGATTTCTAACTCAAAAAAGGAAATAAAAAATATAGATATTATAAAAAAGTTTATTACAAAAAATGAAAAAAAAGTTTAAAAATGTATAAAGCAAGAGTAAAAGTTACTTTTAGCACAAAGTAAATAAACATATTATATAAAATAATACATTACTAAACAATACTAATTGTATTAAAAGAGCATTTTTGGCTCTAATGGGCCGACCTCTCTTACGTTTCTGCCCAAGAGATAAACATTTAGCTCGTTTGGCACTTTCTCTTGCCCTATAAATATTAACATGCCTAAGCGCTATGTTTACAAATATAAACAGGACACGAGTATGTGGAAACAGAACCGTTACTGCCAGAGGCAGATACTATCACTTTCCATAAACAGTTTTTGTATTCAATTTTATATTCATCAAAAAAGGTCCATATGAGATATGCCCTTTCATATGAATTTCTTCACTTCTGCATTTATATTCTGTTTCACCTGTAAAGATAGTAAATAAAACGCAGATTGGTTTCCGTTTCTTCCTAATAAAATTTCTATTTCCCACTTATTTGGTTTTGTCCAAGTCTTTGTGGGGACATGCAAACCATTTTAGATGAAGTTTCATTTAAAATGGTTTGTAATTCGGGTTAACTGGATCACGTTCATTTGACAATTTTTTCACAATCGCATTTTCACACATTTCAAGGAACTGACTAACAGCGAGACGCTCACGAAATGCATGTTCCTTTTTTTTTTATCAGCGCATTGGTTGCCTCTAATGCATCATTGGTGATAGGAAAATAATTCCGAGTTCCTACATATCAGTAACGATTTCTGGTAAGCTATTCGATTTAAAGTATTTTGTGAATGTTACGATATTCACATCATTCTTTTTCCTTCTATTTCTTTAAAAATAATACACTATGTTAAAGGTATTATCATCAGAGCATAAATGAAGACATTCAATATCATTTCTTGTTTCATCTTCGTCTTTAATGCCACGCAGTTTGCCATCAATCTTTTTTTTACTACATGGAAATAGCACGTCAATCGTCGCGAGGGAAGTCCAAAACAGCTCTGAAGCCATTAGTTATTACACTGCTGGCATCAGCCAATAAAATTTTCGGATTCCACTCAGTTTCATTTATTTATAGCATGAGTCTTTCACACGATCAAATGGTTCTTCCATTTGTGTGATGCGGAAGTTTGGAGAGGGGGTGCAGGCTCGGGTATCATTCTCGTCATCTGACCGCGGTTGAAAACTAGTAGGTCCGTCCAAAAGTAGTCCTCGTATTGCTTCAAAACGGGACGTTAATATAACTTAATTAAACTAGACACAAACGGCGTATATTCTTCGACAGGAACATTCCATCTGGAATTACACCAATTAAATACATCTTTCATAGATATAGTTAGTTGGCGGTTCAAATGCTTGTTGTCTGTTTTGTCAGAACATTTTAATTAACAGAATTTGAAATTTTTCTGATTCTTTCCAACCACGATTTTGGAATGCAGCTATTATTGCTTTCAGTTTTCTCACACCATCTTCATATGGCGGGCGCACCATTTTTCTCGCCACCATGGACAGGCCTCTATTTCCATCCACGTGATTGATGTGCTTCATATAATGAAACAGCAGAACTTTCAGAATGGAACTATATTCCCGCAGGACATTAATTCTTTCTATATTCACCAGCTATACGGCGATAAGTGATTTTGCTTCCAACTGAGCTATTGTGTGATGTAATTTTCTTCCACGTTTTATTTACCGCAAATTATTTACATAGTTTATTACCAATTCTTCCTTAGATTTAATCCAAAGTCGTTTTTTCTGTTCCTTGTGGTTTTTTTTTCATTTATTTCCTCACCACTCTCGGAATGATACTTCGAGATAAATTCCAGTAAATCGCTTATATTTTCTATGACTTCTAAAGCAAAAATACTCAAATGTTTTATTTTATTAAGATTTACAACAATTTTTTTATAATTTAAATCAACTCACTCTCCAAGTCACAAAATATATCAGATGATCACATGAATAGGGTAAAAATAGTAAAGTTCAGTTTGATTATATTAACGTCCGTTTTGAAGCATCACGAGGGCTATTTTGGGACGGACCTCCTCATTTTGAACCGCGGTTAGATGACGAAGACGACAACCGAGCTGTCAACCCCCTCTCCAAACTTCCGCACCACACCAGCGGGAGAACGTTTGTCTCCCTAAGGTTGTCCACCCAAACTGTGAAAAAGCTGGAATGGCTACAAGACACAGGGGCACAAGGCGGCGTTCTGTCTCCCTAAGTATGATTTAACGTGCAACAGGCCCAATACACGACGGATCTTCAGTGGAATCGGGTTTCGAACCCGGAGCCCTCCGGCTCAGCGACCGACACCTTATCACTAGGACATCGCGGCCTCAGTTCAGTTTGAAAAGATACAAAAAAAGAGGTATAGAAGCAGTGATGTAGTCGCAAAATAAGCAGTGCCAGGGCGCTTTAACTTGGGTTACAAAATTCGGGCTGTTTTAAGGACATTTTCACAATTTTCTCCTGAAACCAGCGGGAGTGGCCTCCCCTAAACTTTCTCGTATACTTTTCAAACATTTGTCATTTCCCTCCCCCCTGCGTTGATAAAAAGTTCGAACCAACTGTAACCCAGAATGCAATGACTATCAGAAGGTTTTTCATTGTAGATTATAGTGATAGTAAAATATTGAGGTGAATAATCATATTCAAAAAGATGCGTATGTATTAAAACTTCGCAATATTTTTTTTTTATCAAACTCGAGCAATGCAAGTTCCGCGTGCGGAGAAGAAAACAGAATAGCTTGCGCATGCGCAGAGATTGCTTCCAATACGCAAGTAAAACGAGACGCCCTAAATGTTTGCTACCTTACAAAATCTCGCCGCCAGAATTGGTTTTTGGCAAACTGCCAAGTTTTCGGAGTATCCCTTCTTTGCACAGGTATTTACGCATGCGCATGGAGTTGAACAAGTATGCTATTATACAGACCGACAGACATTCAGCCCTTTGACGGATTTGGCCCAAAATTTTATACGGACCCACATTCGTGACGATAAAACTGTGTACCAAATTTTATCCATCTGGCTTTTCAAGTTTTTGAGTTATGGCGTTCGCATGACCTCGAACATACAGAAAGACAAACTTCCCGTTGACGGATTTTGTCCAAAAGTTGATAGAAACCTACAAATTATGTTTAAAGACCACATACCAAATTTCACCCCCGTAGCTCTAATAGTCTTCGCGTTATCGTGTTCACAGACAGACAGACACACACACACACACACACAGACATACTTCCAAAATTGTGTTTTTCGGACTCGGAGAGGTCTGAAACGTGGAGATTCGTCAAAATCTCGAGTTCGAATTTTTTGACGATTACAATACTTTCTCTTTGTATACTTCGTATACAAGAAAGTAAAAAAGCGGTGCCAGAACGGCGTTCCAGCTCCACTACATCCCTGTAGAGAAGAAACGATGCACGCTGCACACGCACACGTCGCGGCAATGTACGGCGCACAGCCATGTTATAAATTTACCAGTGTTGCTAATTTGGAGGATAAAATTACCGGTTTTAGCTTATTCGAGGTCTTTTTCCCTTCTGAGGTAGTAAATCCCCATAAACAAGGATGATCCCCCCTATTGGCAACACTCCAACTAATGCAATATTGCACGACTGCAAAAACTGAGTTTGTTTATCTTATTCAACGTGGAAACATCCGTTTTATAGTGGAAAGTAATTAATGCAAGTGATAATATTTTTTCTTCAGTGCATCATATTTGTTCAAAGTTCAAATATTTTTTTTCATGCTGAATAAATTTAATTCTAGTGGAATAATTTTTTTTCGCGTGCAGTATATTTGTTACGAGTGCAAAATATTTTTATCAAAGTGAATTTGATCCAAATTAAAGTGCAAATAATTCCCACCCTTTTAAAATTAAATAACTCGGCAACGGAGATCGATAGAAGAACGAAACCAGTGATATGCTTAGTCTGAAAGCCGTAAAAATCTGATACAAAAGTTTCAAAATTAGTTATAAATGTTGCCGACAGGTGGCGCTGCAGGTTGTAATAGCTATTCAGAATCCGATAAGTAATCTATAAACTGTCCTTGGCAAGCACGAAAAATGCCTAATTTGAATCGATTGTGATGTGATTGCAACGATTACTTGCAAATGACAGTTTATAGATTTCTTATCGGATTCTGAACTGTGATTACAACGTACAGCGCCACCTGTCGGCAACATTTATAACTAATTTTGAAACTTTTGTATCAGATTTTTACGGCTTTCAGACTAAGCATATCACTGGTTTCGTTCTTCTATCGATCTCCGTTGCCGAGTTATTTAATTTTAAAATGAGGGAGTCCTTTGTTGGACACCCTGTATAATTTTCGTGCAATAAGTATATCAGAAGTTATTCGGAGCTTTAATTTTGTTTTCATTCTTATTAAACTAGGTGCATAGTACTTATACGTGCACTTTTAACTGTAACTTGTTTTAACTGTTAATCGAAACAGATTTTTTTTTATTCCTTTTTTCTAGTGATAAGCGTTTTGAATGGAACGAATGACTTGGTTTATTTTCATTTTTTGATTGTAGTGATATTTAAGGCCATGGTTTTTTAAAAACTATTTTTCCGCCATGCGTTTACTGTTGTTAATACGCTGCGTAACAAATGATGTGACGTATTTGAGTGATGTAACGAGTTGACTGACGTATTTGAATCAATGACGTACGATAACAGAATACATCAGTCCGTGTTTAACACTCATTCCGTTTTTCATTTCCGAAAATCCTATCGGCATTCCATGCTGGTTGATTCTGCATTGAAGATAAGATGATTTAGACTCGTAAACAATCTTATATATAATTTTCTTTGAATTAAATGTTATACACAAAATTTTTGAGTATTTTTTCGCCATGGAACACATTATCATATTTTACATTGATTTCTGTGGGAAAAACTCACTCACTGTATTTTCTAATTTTTGTGAGCAGTGTGGTATTAATTCGTGAGAAGGAATAGAACGCTTGATAGTAGTAGTTTTCGATTATCTCAAAAATTTTATTTTTAAAAATGTAACTTGAAAGTTACTTTTTCATATATATCAATATTTATGCATTAGTTCATGAGAAGAAAAGTCAAAATGTGTTCTTTGTTCTGACTGAACTAAGATCCATCTCTGAAGTCTAAAGACGATTTGGAACTTAGTAGAATTAAGAAGTACAGCACAGATATTTCGCATTTAAGCGGACAAAAAGGATAAAGAAGCATATCCTGCTGTTTTATTTCAATGGATCATCATCAATTTTGCAATTATTTTGATTAAATTAATTTAAATTTGTATTTCCGAAAATAAAATTTGAATAGACAAAGAAATAAAATGATTACATACACAAATTGCATTTTTTTGTGAATTTTGCCTGTATTATAAATACTTGAAATATTACAACTATTTTAATTTGCACAAGGAGATTATGGAAAGCTATCTATTTAAGGCTGAAATAAGGATTTAAAATACTAGTTTTGTTTTTACTGATATTTAGAAAATTAAATCTTTCACTTACCAATTAATACAATTTCTGAAAATTTAAATTATGGAATAGAAAATTACAAGAAAACAAAATGGAAACATTCGAACACATCGTATACCTGTTATTCGCATAGAATGAACCAGAAGGAGTGGTCTCCCCTAAACTTTCTAGTATACTTTCCCAAAAGGTATCATTTCCCATTCCCCCACGTGCAGGTAAAAACTGCAAACCTTCTGTAACACAGAATGCTATGACTATCCACGAGTTTCCCTCAGCGCGTGTTAAGGTCATGAATATCGCCAGCGCTTGCCAAGCCTTGCGTCATAGTAAGAAAATTGAATTTTAAATTTGTACGACTTTTTTAACCGATTGAAACAAAAACTGGAAACAGATCTGCAATTGAGGTTAGAAGCATACCAAATTTCATTTATCTAAGTCATTGTGCCAAGAAGCTATCTGTTCATAAATATGTATTATACAGACCGACAGACAGTCAACCCGTTGACAGATTTGGTTCAAAATTTGAAACGGACCTACATTCTTGATGATAAACTGAATTTTATCCATCTAAGTATTTAAGGTTTAAAGTTATCGTATTCACTTGACCGCGGATAGACAGCCAGACAGACTCCCCGAGGACGGATTTTGTCCAAAATTTGATAGGAACCTACAAATTATGTGTAAAGATCGCATACTAAATTTCATTCGTCTAGCTCTAATAATTTTTGAGTTATCATGCTCACAGACAAACATAATTCTAAAATTTTGTTTTTCGGGCTCAGGTCTAAAACGTGGAGATTCATCAAAATCTCGATTTCGACTTTTTTTGGCGATTACAATACTTTTCCTTTGTATACTTCGTATACGAGGAAGTTAAAATATAGCTTTTCGCGGGCATTTATCCTTCCCCTGAGCAAAATTCTTGGGGGAATTCACAGAAATAGTAGAATAAAACCTAATCCAGTTTAGAACACTATTTGATAAAGGTTCAGAAGGAGACTTTTTAAAGTTAACATTTTGGATAAAAGAAAAAAAATGCACTTCAGTGAAAGCTTTATAAGGAAAAAATTGCTCGTGACATATTTACAGAGCATTACTAAAGTAAATAACCGAACACGAAAAATGTTCCATCAGAATGCAATCCTTTTTTATCTTCTCTAATAAAGATTCTAAAGGAGACTTTTTAAAGATAACATTTTGGATAAAAGAAAAAAAATGCATTTCAGTGAAAGCTTTATAAGGAAAATATTGCGTGTGGCATATTTACAGACCATCACTAAAGTAAATAACCGAAAACAAAAAACGTTCCATCAGAATGCAATCCTTTTTCATCTTCCCACATTTTACGACTTGCTGAGGGAAACAGATTTAAATCAACAGACTAAGTGAAATTTGGCACTACTCTCCGCTTGCGATACTTGATGAAAAATATTTGCTTTGAATAAAACAATACAAGTCATTCCTAGAGGTAAATATTTTTGAACTTTCCCCTGAATATTAAGATTATTGATAATCGTAAATATGCTGGAACTCTACGCTGACTTTAAAAGAGTTTTTAAACGAGTTGTTGGGACAAGGAGTTTGTGCTTAATATTCAAATAAAATTACTTTCTGGTAATTTATGTGATGCTTGCTTTTCTCATTTACTAACTTTCTATTGCTTTGAAATATTGTTAATAGATCCTTTTATTTAAAAAGCCGAAATGGGAATTTATAAATGGTTGTTTTCTTAAATCTAAAAATCTGAGATTAATTGTGAGTGTATTCTTACGAAATGTAAAAGGTATTAAACGAAAAGTATTAAAAATATCGCGACTGACCCAACGTGCCCCTATGGCCAACTAGCTCGGCCTACCCTAATCGCTGAAACATAAAGTTTTTTTGGCTAGGAATCTACATGGATTCTGTCTATGTTTCTATACATATATATTGCTATTTGCATTCTTTTTTATTATTTCTTTGATTCTATATTTGTTTTTGTTGTCAATTTAAAAATCTATTACTCGGGATTTATTGTAACAAAATTACTATCAATTGTGTTTTCTTTTCTGTATTTTTCATGGAATCTCGTAAGTTTTTTAACTTTATTGTTTTTCACAATTCGTTTTGTTTTTTCTATGTGATATGGCGTAATTTTTTGTTTTTCTAAATGCTTTTTATCGATTGTTTAATATTTCCTTTTTCAGGGATCGGATTTACCCTGCGACCTTCTGTATTTTTGCAGTTAACCTTTGGATGAATGGGCTGACATGGGTCTAAAACAAATGTGTTATGTCGAAAACTCTTTTATTTAAATCTGTAGAAATAAATTCTAATTTTTTTAAAATTAAACCAACAGAATAAAATGAATGCGTTTAGTCATAGAAAATAGTCAATGTCTTATAGTATCCTTTACCATATTCTTACCATAAGGGAATTATCTCTTTTTTAATTTAAGTTCAGCAATTTAGATCATTATCTTTCTTATCCACGAGAAAAGGTTTAATAATGAGTTTATCTAAATATCAAGCCACCATCGTTTTAGTACTCCAATTCCCTAAAATAGAAATTAAGGAACAATTCTCCACAAACGCAAAACGGGGACTTTCAATAAAAAAGTCCGCCTTATAGTTACACTGTAAAAAAAATCCCGTAAAATTTACGGTTTTAAACTGGCAGCTGGGTTGGTTGTGCAAAACCGTAAAAGTTACGAAGTAAATCCGTAGTCACAACGGTTTTTTACCGCATGAGATCAAGTTTTCTCGTTAAAAATTAAATCATCGAAGTAAGTGACGTCATCGACTGAGTTGAGTTGTTTTCTCCTTCTGTTCGAGTTGAGTTGAAACGTGCTGATGTGTATTATCGATAAGGAATATTAATTAATCAAGGCTTTATTATTAATTTCAATTAATCTAATTTTTAATTGAACTTACTTGGACGATTTCGATGCAAGATGGTGACAAAACTTCGAACTCCTCCGAGCCGGGGATCGAAACCGCGTTCATAGAAACAAAAGGCAGTCGTTCTAACCACTAGACCACCGGAGACTTCAGAAGATGTAGTAAACATAATCTATTTGAGTTTTAAAGTCACTATAGCTCTAGTGGCGCCACCTAGTGGTGTAAAAATCAACTATTGCCAGAACACGTGTTTTAAGGTTAGCTTTCATGAGTGACAATAGGTTACTGCAACATGTGTAAACAATAGCGGAGATGGAACCCTATTAAAAACATGAAATGAATGCAATAAAATTGCATTTAAGAAAAGGGAAAGTTATCATACGGAAAGCAATACCGTATGACGAAAAATAGAATTTGAACTGACGGTTTTAAACCGTTTATGGCTGGAGCGGAAAACGGTGAAAAACCGTTTTATCAACAAAACAGCTTTAAACCGTCAAAT
This sequence comes from Araneus ventricosus, assembly GCA_013235015.1. Classification (NCBI taxonomy): domain Eukaryota; kingdom Metazoa; phylum Arthropoda; class Arachnida; order Araneae; family Araneidae; genus Araneus; species Araneus ventricosus. The sequence goes on along the minus strand of BGPR01002469.1, from coordinate 97,740 downwards.
ATACGGAAAAAGTCCGAGGAAAAAAACGGATATTTTTTACAGTGTAGTATTTAACTAATGTTAAATATAGCTAAGTAATGGAATTTATCTATAGCTAAGTTATTCAGGTTGTTTGAGAAAACCATATTGTGATAGCTCAATATTATCTTTTAAAAGAGATTCAATTAAATTCAAATTTTGTAAAAATTTCAATTACATCGAATTAGTTATAAACTAATAAATTTATATTATATCTGATTTTATAATATTTTTCTTGCTGAAACATTGAAATAGTTAATATGACTGGAAAATATTAATACATTTCTATCGAAACAAATACATAGCTTATTAAATTATATTTTCTTACTACTAATGGACTAATTATTTAAAAATTATTTAGTTATTTTGAAGCTAAATACGATGCTTTCACATTAAATAATGTAAAAAGTCTGCTTATTTCAAATAGCTGTATCTATATTTTGGATAGATACACAATACACAGTAATTAATAACAGAAAAATGCATTTGTTTGATTTCATTCTTCTTAACACATTCAATAAATATTCTCTAGAAGCAAATCAACGTAACGTTTAATTTCTTTATAATTCGTTTTTTTTTTAATTTCAGAATGCTTTTATTTAAACGTGGTGTCGGTAATGAGCCGAAAAAGTGAAGAGAATTCATGCTTACATCAGATACACATAAGGTGCTTCAAGCCAATTAAATTTTGAATTGCGCAATGCGACGCAAACGTGAATTCACAACACAACGCAAGAAAAGATACATTTATGCAAGACAGATATAAGATGGCAGACGCAGTTCCCCTTGTTATATTGATTTGAATTCAAGTGAATTGACCTGTCTTATCAATATCTCAAAGACATATCCTTCAGAGTTGGATTAAAGAAAATGAATTACAGCACTATAACAATGAAGGAAACCATGAAAATATAAACAAATGATCCGTATAAATAAAAAAACGTGTTTTATATCTAGTTGAAATATTTTTTATAACTGGGAAATATAGAAAGCTTTAATTATAATTTGAATAGATTCAATTTTTTAAGGCTTTTCTTTTTGAGGTAATTAATAATTTATTAAACTGAAGATACGTGAAAAATTCACATTAAACTTTACACGAAGCATATGAGAATTAATCCCATCGATCAATACACAAATTACTCAAATTACATATTCAACCCTTTTAGTGCCGACCAATTTGAGGAATTTGCTAATGTTTGGAGAAAAGCTTATAAAAAACAAAATATGATTGATGAAGGTTGATTGATGAAAGATTGATGAAAATTCAAAAAGGAGCATAATACGAAATAAAATGAGATTAAATTAATGCCAATTTTATTTCAATATTTGTTGAAAATCATACTAATAATATAAATATAAAACATATGGAAAACAGAAAAATCGAAAATTAACTTATAATATTAATCGAAAATTATTAATATTAATAAATATTGACTTATTATATTAATCAAATATTTACTTATTATATTAATCAAATATAAACTTATTATATTAATCGAATACGAAAATCATAGGAATTACATAAATATAAAACATATGGGAAACAGAATAATCGAATATTAACTTATAATATTAATTGAATATTTTTAATAAATCGAATATATTAATAAAACTATTTATAACGTTTTATAAACTTATTTTGAGTTAGAGTTCTCCCGCGATGCAAATAGAAAGGCGCCATCGCATACGCAACGATATTTCGTCGTTGGCACTTTTCTCAAGTGTTGAGAACGACCATATATCGTCGTTCGGCACTAAAAAGGATACTATAAACAAAATTTGTCTATGAAATGATTTGATTTATATTTTTATCTGTGAGCATTACGTTTGCATATTTTAACATTTAATGCTTAACAAATTCGGGAGCCAAAATCACATCCACTGCGTTAAAACAAAACTATTACCGATTTAATGTCGAATGTTTTAACGCGCCACTTATTATATATACTCAAAACCCATTATCATATTATCACAGAAATGTCCACCTAATTTCGACTAATTAAATTCGATCCCATTGCTGAGATACACAAATGACATTCGAACAACGAAACCGTCACAACTCTCCAACTACACCAAAATTTAACATTTAATTAAATACACATGGGACGAATACTTCGATCATTCTTCCTCATTTAATTTCTGTCCATTAAAAATCAACAATTGCATTTTCACAAACGGCCCTTCAATTTCCGCCTCGGCTGTCGATATTGCGGTCTCACCCGATTGGGCGTGACAATGCTTGAACTTACTCCGTAAACCACAAAACAATTGTTACCGTACCGTGCATTGTTATCGTAAATCGCGAATCAAAGCTTGAAATACAGTAGTGTTGATTTCCTATTTTATAACCGAGAACGGGATTTGGATAGAAATGTAGGCTTATTAGTCTAAATACCTGCCTTTATAACCCAGATAGCAATTTTAGTTTGCATCAAACTTGCAGCAAGATTGACATGACAAGACTGCAAGTGTGAAACAAGCTTGCAGCAAGTTAACGCAAACTTCACCACGCGACGAACTTACAGCAAGCTTGTCATGACAAACTCATTGCAAGCTATAGCAAAAACAGAGTACGAACACAACCCGGATTAGAATTCGCGACCTACCGGTTCCTAAGCTGAAGCCCTAACCACTCGGCCAGTTAAACTCTGAGAGAAGAGCATAGATTTCTCCAATGCATCGTTCGATTCGATTCGTATACGATTTATTTTAAACTGTTTTCTTGATTTCATTAATTTTTTGAGTTGATAATATGATTTGAAGTCAAAGAGAGAGAGAGAGCGATTTACGCTAATAACTACGCTTTGCTAGTAGATTAAATTATGAAATTCGAGTTCAAAAGTAATTACTTTTAAAATGGGACAAAATGTAAGTTATTATTTATTTCAACAAACATTGACCGTTTTTTATGTTTAATTTTGTTTATAAACGTTAAAATTTCAACATTAAGAAAAAGGCGATATAGTTTTCTTTAAAGTGCGAGTTCTATATTTAGTAAAAAAAGATGGAAAATGTTTCAAAATTTTTTTTATAAAAAAGTTAGTTTTTTCAGAAATTATCATTGATTTATTGAATTAATAAAAAGAAGGACGGTCTAGGAGATGCTATTAAAATTCGGATGTTTTTTTAAAACAGAGACAAAGATAATTATCTCTTTATTGTGCTATCTTTGCATCTTTGCAGGAAGCTTGTTTTGCAAACTTACAGCAAGCTTGCATTACAAGGGCGTTGCAAGCGAGGGTGGCGATTCTGCATTGTTAGTTTGCCACAAATTCGCTTCAAGCTTGACGCGTCAAATTTGCCGTGACAAGGTAATATCAAGTCAAAATCAAACTTGCTGCAAGCTTACGTGCTATCTGGGAATCTCTTTATTATTTACTCATAGACCAGGGGTGTGGGGAACCTACGGCCTTAAGGCCGCATGTGGCCTTCTTAAGATCCTAATGCGGCTTTACGAGTTATTTAAAATTTGCATTGAAATATATAATTGTCTATAATATAATAATAATTACAGAAAAATAACCCTTAAGAGTCTGCTTGTGCGGCCTTTTGCCCAAATTCCGAAATTTAATGCGGCCTTTCAGAGCAAAAATATTCTCCATTCCTGTCATAGACTCTACTCACGATTAAATATTTTTCAAGCGATAGGGATGACAGTTAAAGTTCTTGGGGCAGTATGAAATTCCTCACATTCCCACTTGACCTCTTGTTGCTGAAGTTAGATGTTGTCCAATTTTGTCCTCTAACAGGTGCCTGTCTGTTTTCGCCAGCAGAACAATATATCTGTCCCCCATTCGTGCTATTTTTCTTAATGGGTCACCATCATTCTTTCTCATAAATGTATCTGTGTTTCTGAAGGCGTTCCTAGATGACACTGGGCTGACAAGGAACTCTAGGGCTGCACTCATCATCTACATCCTTCATGAAGCTTGTCGATCATTCCTCAACATGTTAAGTCGTCTATATGATTTCTTCTAGTCACTTTGGATAAATAAGTTTCTAGAATTTTTAGCAAACTCTTTAATATCGCACCTCCTCCTCTCTTTACTTTTGTTGCGGAAGGTAAGGACAAATACCATTTCAAAGGAGACGCTGGAGCCTTCGATAAAAACAAACATGGTTTTATTCACACATCAAATAGAATTCAAACGCATTCGTTCGACCCTGGTGCCGACTAAGTATACATCTCAATTTTAAAGGCTCAATAACTCAATCCAAAACTGAAACAGGCGAGTGCTGGGAAACATCCAATTACACACGCCTACTAAAACAATAAGCAACAAATACGAAAAGACGCGATGCACATGCAAAACGGTGAATTAAAACACACAATTTACATATGAGGTAGAGGTTGCATCTCCGAATGCAAATAGGCAACCAAAATTAGCATAAAACGCAATCCCGCGGTCACACCACAACGCCTTAAAACGGGGCTTGCCGGCCGTATGCTTCAGTCGCAAGCAGCGATAGTTCCGCGGAATCCGAGATAGCCAAAGGGAAAGCATTAGTAGAAGAAACCATTTGCACTATGAGATACGTTGGAAGGCTGTCGGTATGTTGCAAGCTGGTGCAAGACAATCTGCTGTTGCCAGAGAGCTGAATGTGCATCGTAGTGTCATCCATAGGCTGTGGAACCATTACCGAAGGGATCGAAACTCCAGTAGAAGACGTGGGTCTGGACGCCGGAGAATCACCACAACGGCAGACGATCGCTACCTGTTGCAATGTGCCAGGCACCGGAGGACACTAAGAGCGCGACTGCTGGCGTCGCAACTCTGCTGCTGCAGGAAGGCTCGTATCCCTCCAAACTGTTTCGTGCAGACTGCATGAAGGAGGACTGTTCGCAGGATGACCTGTTGTCTGTGTGCCTTTTCCCCAGCGCGCGTCAGAGCGCGGTTCCATTGGGCCCGTGAACAACGCAGTTGGACACTAAAGCAGTGGGACCACGTAGTCTTTACGGATGAGTCTCGATTTAACATCCAGAACAATTCCCGAAGGGCAATGATATGGCGAGAGCCGGGGAGCCGCTTTTCGAGCGCCAAACATCGTCGAAAGAGGTCATTTCAGAGGTGGAGGGTTACTTGTCTGAGCAGGGATAGCAACGAAGTGCTGAACCGACCTCTACGTGTTCGCTGGGGATTCCGTCACAGCTGTCCGATATCGCGACGAAATTCTACACCCTCTTGTGCGTCCTTTTATCTTTGCAATGAGTACCGACGCGGTATTTATGGACTATAACGCCCCCCCCGACTAGAGCACGATTGGGGAGGAGGCATATGGAGAGTGAAACCATTCCACAGATGGCGTGGCCTGCTAGATCACCGGACCTGAATCCCATAGAACATGTGTGGGAAATGTTGGGAAGACGGATTACAGGTCCCAGTATGCCTCCAGACACCCTCCACGAGCTCCATCAAGCCTTACTACAGGAATGGGCATAACTGCCACAACAAGCGATACTATTGCCAGCATGCCTCGCCGTTGTCAAGCATGCATTTCAGGTAGAGGGTATCATACCCGTTATTAGCGTGTGGTTCCCATTGCACATTCTGCCTACCAATTTGGGCTGTCGCGCCACGACGGCCGTAATATAAGTTTTTTTTTTCGTTTTTCTTTACTTTATTCTATGATATGTGGTAACGCCACACTTACCTCGTGTACAACTCTCAAGCATATCAATTAAATAGTCTTTGTTTTATTCCGAGTTTTGCCTTGGTTGCTTATTTCTTAAGCAGGAGTGTATATAAAATAAGACTGACGTCATCATCCACAGCAGGAGTGCCATCTATGATTCCCACATTTTCCACAGCTTTTGCTAATGATCTCAGCCCGACACGTTTGACGTATTCTAATGTGTTGTCTTTGATCTGTCTGCGTATGAATAAATTTTTTACTGAATAGATTGTTTATTACTCTTGCCGCTGAAAGCCTCAATCTCCGATTTCATCAGCATTGGCTTGGGAACTTCTGCTCACTCTCATTTGCTGCTTAAACAAAATTATAAAAAACACAACTGAAAGGTCAAGATTGGATGAAATAAATAGGAAAATATAAAAAGAGAAACAACCTCATAGAATACAATTATTGTGAGGGACATGGATTTTGTCAATATTTTAACAACCACAGGAGGGAGTCCGTATGGCATTGTGAAACAGATTTATTATTGGGGTTTGAGCGGAAGGGACCATTCTGTAGTTTTGCAAGGGAAACTGTATTTAGAATTGTTGTGAGTGAAAAGAACTTGAGAACGAATGATTGGATTTGGATGATCTAAAATGTCCATATAAAGATTTGTAGTCAGTTTTGTGATGTGGTCTGCTCTCAAGTCAGAGTGTATAACCGAATTGCATATGTACTAGGGCGTATGGACGGGGAAACCAAACCGGTTTCAATCGAAAACCGGTTTTTTGTTTCTGTTAACCCGTTTTTTTCGGGTTTTTTTCCCCTCGGTTTAAAACGTTTTTATTTTAATCCAAAAACCGGGTCGGAAGATAGGCTCGATTTTAGGTTCGACTAGACTAAAATTTACTAAGTCATAAAGATTTGAATTTCATCATCTTAGGCCGATCTCCGACAACCGCTTCCTCGAGGTGTCTGTTGGTTGACGGATTACTGAAAGAGTCTTAATGAACAGATAAATATTGGCCAATGGATTGATTTCTTGCAAAAACTATAGTATTGAAAATTTTTCTTTGCAAACGGCGTTTGTTTTTTGTAGCCAAAAATATTTATCTTTAGTTGGATGTTCTGTGCCTTCCGAAAGATTAGTATCTACGTTGAATGATGTTGGTTCCAAATAGAGGTGTCGATTCATGGATCAACTCATTGCTGAAAGAGTCTTTATGAGAAAATTAGATGATAAATATTGGCCAATGTATTAATTTCTTATGAAAACAATGTTAATAAAAAATTTAGTTTATAATACTTACTTATTGCAATAATTACTCATTTATTATTATTACAAATTGCATTAATTATTTATTTACAATCATTACTTATTACAATAATTAATTATTACAATAATACTTACTCATTGTATATCATTATTAATAAAAAATTTTGTCTACAAATGTTGTTTTTTTAAAAAAAAAACACCGAAAACCGGTTTTTTTTTCAAAAACCGGTAATTTTGAGCGGCTTAATCCGCCAGGTAAAAAAACCCGGTTTAACCGAAAACCTGTTTTTTTTTGGAAAAACCTCCATCCCTACTAGGGCACGATTGTTATTATGCTAAAAACTTTATTTTGAATTACTTGTACCTTGTCGCGGTTAGTTTTAGCTGCCAACCCCCAGATGAGGGCCCCTGATTTTGAGGCTGTTTGCTTCATAAATACATTCATGTTTTGCCCTGATGAATATCTGACACATTCCTAATATACGCACGGTTTCGGAATATGCTAATGACATTCTGAGAAAATTTCAAAAATAAACATTCGGATTGCTAAAATATAATTTTAAAACTAAACTGAAAATAAAAAAAAACCTGGACTATTCAGTAAATAATCTGAAAAAAAGTACGATCGATCATTGCGAATGCTGTCTCCAATGGAAATTATGGACTTTTACATAAATATCTACAAATCAAAACTGTCAGTTGCAGAAACTCCTTTAAAGAGAATTCAATCAACGAAATTCCTTACATATACAGCAAGAAACAGAGAATAAACGGACGCAAAAAGGGATAACACAAACAATAAAAGACAGCCATAATCGAATTCACGTCGGAGAATACTCGCGGAAAAATATAAATTGGAAATTTGAATCATGAGCGAAAATATCATTATTACGTGATCGTCAAGAAAATAAAATGCAAGTAAATGGAGAAGAGAGAAAAGCGATGAAAAGAACAAAAAAGAAGTTTTGAGGAGAAATGTGTCTGAATGCAATCTATTTTCCACCTGATAGAATCAGCAGAATACGAATGCCTTGCAAGAGATAAAGTTAATACTTTCAAAGTATTGGTATTATCTGCTCTGATAACCTACTCAGATGGAATTGCTCTTTGTGGAGATTGAACTCGGAGGAGATCTTGAAACCCTCCGTCTATGCATTTTAAGCCGGATTGAAAAGCGCTGATATGAATTTGAGCTATTCTTTAGTTTCAGCTATTCTTAGCATTCGAAAAGTTGAAACTTTTCTGTTTTAAATATTTGTTGCTCGAATGTTTACAAAATATCTAGATAAGGCTCGGATATTTTTTATTTATTTGAACCGGATAGCGAAACGCTATAAAATCGAGTTACAACATTAATACATCTAAAAGCTATTCTTTGATTAAATTTGAAGTCTAAAGTTTAAAGTTTCTCAAATATTAAAGCCATACTATTTTGGTATTAACTAGTAATTGCACAGGCCATCATTTTTAACACGGAAATTTTACTAATGTTTCTACAACGAATATAATTTTTAGTAATTTCTTGTATGTAATGCAAATAATAACGAGTAAATCTCCGAGAGATACTTTTCTTAAAAAAATGCTTTTATTTGATATTTAATGAAAAGCAATGATAATAAATTGTTGCTTGGTTTGTATTTTGTTTCAAAGTAAACATATTTTTTTGTTTTTACCGAGTGTATTAGATCAAAGAAGACTTTATTGTAGCTCGCTACGTTAAGTTAGATTAACGTCCCGGTTTGAAGCAACATGAGGGCTATTCGTAAATTTGAACCGTAGTCAGACGACGAGGACGACACATGAGCTGGCAGCCCCCTCTCCAAACTTTCGTGCCACACCAGCGGTGTGAATATTTGGCCACTACGTATGATTTAGCGAGCAACGGGCCGCATACACGGCGGATCTTCAGTGGAAACTGGCTTCAAACCTGCGACCCTCCTGTCCCGACCTTAGCACTAGGCCACTGCGGCCTTTTTTGTAGCTCGATGCGATTTAAATAATTAGCACTAAAAAGACCTTCGTTCTATAAATTATCACATGAGTGAGCGATGGATTAACTTCACTAACTTTCTGAACGAATCTTTGAATTCCTTTATAATAAAATGTTCGGAGCAATATAACTTGACTCATAGTTCAAACGAATATTTTTAATTTCACTGAATTTTTTCCACATCTGGAGGATGCGTACAAACACGGATATGTTATTAACTGATAATGATTTGTCTTACAGCTTTCTGCATACTTTCGACTGGAACTTTTAATAAATATACACAGAGTAGCGAGCATTCAATCAATCAAAGCGAACTTCAGCAAGTAGTTTGTTTTCAACTCGTATAAAGTCAAGTTTTGTAATCCTGTGGCGAATCCAGGATTTGGGTCTGGGAGGGGGGTGAGGTCATAAAAAAAAATTGTATCATCGTGACGAATGTCAAACATCATGGCTTAGGTAAACCAAAATACTTTAACTTTATAGACTTTACTCACCTGACAATTAGAATCGTAAAGAACACTGCAATACTTTCTATAATTTAATAAAAAATACAATGAAATAACTAGCCATAAAAATGTTTTCGACCGCGTCAACGTTACAAGTACGAATGGAATGAGTACAAAAGTAGGAAAATTTTCGAGCTTATCTAAGTCAGGAAGCAATGTTGTCCCAATTTTTTTAAGGTAACAAAGAGCTATAATGATTTTAAATAAAATCAAAAATTCGAGTTTAGCTCTGGGGAGCTGCAGCCCCATAGCCCCCTGGATTCGCCACTGGTGTAATCAAATTTCTTTTATCTTGTAATCTTTTAGATAATGTACATTTTTTCCTTGGTCGATACGCATAAATCCCCTTGTTGTGTGAATTGATAGTAAGGCAATAAATAGACCAACAAGAAAACCGAACAGCAGGTCTCATATCCTTCCTTTCAGTATTTCTGGGAGATAGAGATTGCGACTAAAAAAACTGCGCGTTTAAAAGAATCAAAGATTTTAAGCTTCATCATGCCACTTACCACCTTCAAGTTTATTCTGTTGAATCCATGCTGTCTTCCAGGCAAGCCAACGTAATATTCTCCTCTCCCTCACAGATTACATTACAATATTTCAGCATAATATTCTTCTTTTTCCTTCTAATCCTTCTGATCTGAATCAGATGAGATCCATGAGGTGGTTCGCCTTCATCACCTCCAACACGAAATCCGGTCGCTTAAGCAGGTCATCATACACCAAGGCAACACAGTCAAGTAGATGTTGCGCAGTGGCCTCAATCATGTTGCACTTTGTGCAGATATTGAACTTCTTATCACCACGAGAGAATCTAAGGGTTTTTAAGTGACCGGTTGATAAGCGAGCCAAAGCTGTTTGGTCTTTCCTATCGCCCTTAAAATGTATAGTAGCATCGGAGCCTTCACTACGGAACCATGAATGAGCTGGTGGATGCCCCCAAGAAATGTTGACAAATGCTATTTTTCTTGAGTATAACTCAAGGTAGGTCAAGGGTTCTACATAGGCTTGAGGCATGGTAGTACCTTCTTTTGCAAGACCATCAGCAATATGGATCTTACAAATCCAAAATATTTTTATACGAGTAGAAAACAAAGAAAATTTAGTTTCAACAAGTTGTAGAACAAGAATAAAAGAATCCATCCAAGTAGACTTCATCAAGAGTTACCTACCTAGACACGGATTCAAAGGTGGGAATTTTTTCTGTAAGAAACTTTACTTTCGTCAAAGGAAGCCTCTTGTAACCCGAAAGATCCCAAGAGAAAAAATACCCTTGATGAAGTCTCCCTTTTAGCACAAGATTGTTTTACGATATCTCCACGATCTTGTTATGATACTCCGAATGCCGCAGAACATCGTACAGATATCGTATGAATATTGAAGAGCATTTTGTTCTAATAGGGCTACTTGGATGGATCCTTTTATACTTGTTCTACAATTTGTTAAAACTAAATTTTGTCCTTCTACTCATACAAAAATGCTTTGTCTGCCTTTGTTTTTCATTTGCAACAGCATCATCATCCGCGCTACTGAAACATTGTATTATTTTTCGTTGGCTTCGTAATTTCATATATTTGATTTTCTATTTATGTATTACAAATCCAAATATGTTATATAATCATACATTATTTTAAAAACAAATCTGGATAATTTTATGCTTCTTATGTGCACTAAAACTTTACCTGATTCAGCAAGTTTTTGAATCAATACATTTTCATATTGTATAGATTTTTATGATTCGAATTCAAACTAAATTTAATTCATATTTCCTGTTCCACAGGTTTTACATCTTAAGCGATTTTAGAGTTTGGACGTTTCATTACGTTTCGTATAAGTATCTCAGAGAAAAAGTCGATCAAATGAGATAAACGAAATATTCATTTTAAAAAAATTATTTAAGTTACAACTTATTCTTGGGGGGAACATTTTAATTAGAATCTATACCATGACTATGAATAGAAACAATAATTAGACGAATATTATGGAAAGGATCACAAGCATTGTGGACATATCTGAAGAAACACTATTGATATTATTTCTACATAAATAAAAGTACCTACTAGAAGGTATTCCAACTTCAGACAAGGAAGGTTCTTGGACGTATATCGTCGTGCCCGCTATATTTCGAGCTAGCCCATCCCACTGGAGCTGAGACATAATTCGAACTATTTCGCTGGAACTAATCTTCCTTCCCTGAACGAAACGAAGTGAAGAGACTTGGGCGCCTTTGGCCGAAAATGTTATTGAGTAGTGTGTGTCTCTACCGGAGCCATAACAATGGTGTCGAACTGTCTAAATTAGGCTGGATGCTATATTTTACATTTTATGATGTCAGCAAAAGCGTGGTGTTATATAACGGACTGATTTTGATTGATATTGAATTTGATTTGGGTTAATTGAAATTTGATAACTCAAGAAATATTTTATTATTCTAAATTTGTTTTTTATGTTAATTTGTATAGTCTTGTGTCTAGTAAATAAATGTCTTGTGATGTTTTAAAAGCACAGTTTCATTTCTAAGACATTACAGACGGAAGGAAATTGCAAAGAGGTAGTGACTTGATATCGGTTAGGAAAATATTTAGTCGTTTATTTCGTGAAGAGGACTTTAAAAGATAAAACTGGGATAGGAGACAGAAATATTCCGACTAATGAAAGATGGAAAAAAAAATTTATGACATACTTCCTCTGCATCGGCAAAACAAAGTGTCCCACCGGAGTATCAGTTTTTTTTCATATTTCTACCATTTTCATACTGGGATCGCACCACATTCTAAGGGAAACAGATTTACATAAACACACTAAGTGAAATAACGCATTCTTCTCTGCTCTTGATGCTTCATGAAAAATATTTTCTTTGAATAATACATTACAAACCATTCTCAGAAGTAAATACCTTTGGAATCTCCCTCTGAATATGAAGATTAATGAATTTCGCAAGACGTTTCGGGGGTGCTTTGAAAGTGTTTTCAAACGAGTTGCAGTGAGAAAAATTTTCTATTTAATATTTGGATTAGGTTACTTCATGGTAATTTATGTGATAATTGTTCTCATTTAAGAACTTTATTCTTCAAAATACAGTTAATATATTTTTTTCTTTTAAGAAGCAGAAGTTGACTCTTTTACACAATTTTATCATGGTTTTCTTTTTTTGGAATGGAGTCAATCAGACTTATCTACTACAACATAAGCGAACAGTTCCGATTTGATGTCGGAATTCATGACAAATCGTGTATGAAAAAAACAAAATGCGGAATGTGCAATGAACGTTTATACATGGTAATAATAATTTATTGGACACATTTCAAAAATTGATAAAAAAACAAATAATGTTACAACTGCGTTTTTTAGATGAGAGAGCAAATAAAAAAGATTTTTTTCTGGCGGCTCACTATTATGTCGTTCTAGATTTGCTGCAGCTAGAGATTTCTATACACCAGGTAGCACAACATGTTGCACAGTGTTGTACAATATTGTCTAATATTATATGATATTGTATAATATTATAGAATATTGTGAATATTGTTCGATAACGTATAATATTATACAATATCTTTGTACTACTAGGGAACGCAATGGCTAACGATCAGCAGAAGCCGATGCATGCTGTCTGGTTTCTTTTTTTAGTTTTTCTGAACTATCTTGAAAACTATTCAGTTTCCGAATTACAATTGATTTACCAAATTAAAGAGTATAAAATTCCCTACAAATACACGCTTTTATTTTCCTCCTATCTTTAATAGTTTCGCAGATAATGACTCTCAAAAATGGGAGATGTCCAATAATTTACGATCACCTAGACCACCGTAACGGAGCGTTACCAATCTGAAAGATAAAATTCAAAATGTGTTCTCTTTTAAAAATAAACAATAGTTGTAACATTATTAGCTTTTTTACTAATTTTTGAAATGTATCCAATAATTTATGAGCACCCTGTATTTTGCTGTCATTGGGGCCGTCCACAAATGATGTCACGCTCGGAGGTGGAGGGAGAGGGTTCGTGAAATTGTGACAGTTTGTGACAAGAGGGAGGGAGGGAGGGGGTAACAAGAAGTGTGACATTTGGTTAAAATAAAAAAAAAACATTTAAAATCAGCAGATTAAATTTTGAATTTATTTTGAAATTACCAGAATTTGAGGGTATTTTTTTAATCGGGGCTAAACCACTTTCATGTGATTTTTTTCACTTATATTCCTTTCTTTTCGAAAAAGGCATTCAGGGTAGGTTCTGAGAATATAGTAGGAGCAAAAATTATTCACCATTAGAAGAAAACATCCCCCGTCACACCCTAGAAATGTCCAACAAAAGATACGTCGCCCCACCTGGGTGAGTGGTAGAACTGGTAGAAGCACAAACTGGTTGATCTCATTGAGGCGCTTTTTTAAAAAAATAAATCTGTTTAAGAGTATTTTGTGTTCATAAAGTAAAGGTGAGATTTAAAGCAAAATATTTCAAATTCCAAAATACTACTATTTTCAATTGCTCTTTTATATTAATATTCTATTACTATTGTATATTAATTAGGTGTTTTGTTGTAAACCTTAATCTTATTTCATACAAAATAAGTACGCATATAATCATTATTATTGTTATACTCGCAAATGTCATTAAAACACATAGTTAAAGTTTAAAAATAAAATCTTATATGTGATCTATAACGTAGTGCTTTGTTTCTGAACTGCAAGTATGCGTTTATGTAATATAGCGTGACATGTGACAAGGGGGGTAGGGGGTATGGTAAAGTGCGACACTTTGTGACAAAGGGGGTGGGGGTGGACAAAATATTTAAAAAAAAGTGTGACATCATTTATGGACAGCCCCATTTGAGCTGACTCCAATCAGACAATTTTAGCACATTATTATCATAATTTCAAAACACTCCTTAACAATTTTCGTTTATAATGCCATGATTAATTTTAATGCAGTAATGAATGACTCCACACAGCGAAGTGAAATTTAACTTAGGAGGGGATAAGAATATGCGAACACGTCCTTTACTAGCATGTGCAGTTAAAGTGCTAAAAGCACAGTAATAAAGTAAAAAACGTATCACACTATATTTTGGTATAAGCAAAATGAAAATGTAATAAGCTGTAAAAGATAAGAGCTATGAAGTACATGAATAAAATAGGCATCAACATTTTTTCATTTTTGGGTACTGTATCCTCATTACATTAAAACAGTCCATGAAAGAGAACCAGCCTACCCCTTCCTCTGCCACGAAGACGAACATACATACGAAAGAATCCAGACAAATTAGAATTATCCTCTCTTGCCAAAGTCAAGAAAGAGTCCGTAGTAAATACCGTATTATCTATCGCACTAGACTGCTGAGTTGGGCGGAGAAAGCAAACTAATTTTCGTTATTTACCTATCTGTAACTGTCCACTCCAGTTAGCCCAGCTCCCTCCCTTTGGTTGAATTTTTTTCCCTAGGAGAAAACCTTCGACTGAGATTTTCTCTATGGTGTTATCTGAACCACTAAATAAATGTTGAATCTCTATACCTGATTATGTAACTGATGTAAACCATGCCTAATTACGCTATTTGTTTAGAAAAACCATTCCGCTTAAAATGGTGTCTCTGATAATAGAAGGACTAATTTACGATTCGTAACTAAGTATGGAAATAATTGTATTACCGGATTGTTGGACATAGTATCCAGATGCCGAATGAACGAAAAAAAAGAGTTTATTCGCATTGCAAGGTTTAAATATGATGTTGGCAATAAAATGATTCGTTTAAAATTTAAGTCCAGCGTAATAAATATGAAGTTAATTTACTAAAAGATAATGTTTTTAATTCTTTAATTTAAAACTCATAATTTAATTTTTGAAGAATTTAGGTGATCATGAAAAATGTAAGTATTGATAAGATGAATGAACAGAGCCTGTTCACCCACGATTTTGAAAGGATAAAAATCAGGCTTTTAGAGGTGTAACTTCTAGACCTACGTCTAGGTCAAGTTAACTTCACAGGATTGATAGAGGCGTGATAGTTGCTGAGGTAATCGGTACATAGAGCTATTGACACTCAAGTGCTACATGTTAACTAGTACGATACTACCCTACTCGGCTTCTCAATCTATCATGCCTGTATTCCACATAAATCAGAAGTAGTCCATTGTGCGTAACTGGTGACGAAGTCAAAGCAAGACTACTCGATAACGAACTAACAAATTTAATTTAACAACAATTAAATTAAAATACTAAATCATAAAATCATTATGCAGCTAGCTATCAAACGATACAGAAGAGGAAGAGCAGAGGATGAACAGTAGCAATCAGTCCTTAAATATTGCAACAGGCTCGTCGCTATTGGTCGATGGGTGACATCACAAAGAGGGCGGATCCGATCTGCATGAAATTACAATTCAGGATATTGCCAGATCCCGCGATGATGCCACTGAGGAAAGTGAGGTAAAACCAGGTACCTAAGCCTCGAAGGCCAGTTGGAGCAAAATTATTCGTCATAGAGCTTGTCATATCTGATTAAAATCTTTATTGTTTATCGAAGTACAATGTATCTTTCAAGAAAAGTCACAGTTTTACTACTTTTTTTACTAATGATATTTTTTATTAAAAAAAAGTCATACCACCCGAGTGGGGTAAAACCGGGTTCACATGTTAACTCTATGGTAAATTAGGAAAACTCGATTTTCAGTGGAAAAGTAGCAAACATTTTTATTTTTTATGACATTTTAAGAATATTAGTTACAAAATTCAGATGTAAAGCAATTGCCTTTTTCCTCCTTGCCACTGCAACTTTCGTGGACCCAGGTAAGATAGTTTCTATATCGCAGTAAACCTTCTCAATTATTTAAATTAGAAATAACATCATTAAAATATAAACAATCAACATTTGATGTGTTTTTATCGTCTTCATCGGAGGAATCATCAATACTGACTGTCTCGGTCTTACGCCACTTGGAGTACCCGGTTTCACCCCGAGTGAAGATGTTGTAAAAAACGAAATAGACCCACGCAAATATTGGAATAAATCCGTATTGTTTGATAGGGTATAAATCCTTAGTAGAGGTATAATAAGCTGGACTAAATATATATTTTTCAATTCCTACTATTAGTTCACACTCTCCCTATATATATATATATATATTTATTTATATATCTTGTTCAAATTTTGTAATCGATTTTAAACTAACTTCGCGATGAGCTGGAGACTTGAAACTTTAAACATAGCTCAGAACTAGATGACAATGCAATATTAATTCGCTTTCTTGTGTGTCTGTCTGTTTGTCTGTCATTTCATATTTTGCATGACGCATGCGCAGTATGTTTTTCATAATATCTCGAAAACTATTAACATTACAGACTTGGTTCTTGGATATATGGTTGGCCCATGGGATCATCGAAGCACCCCCATATTTTAGCCATATCTTTGCGCATGCGCAGTACGTTTTTCATTACATCTCGAAAACTATTATCATTACAGACTTGGTTCTTGCGTTTATGGATGGCCCATGGGAGCAACGAAGCACCCCCATATTTTAGCCATATCTTTACGCATGCGCACTACATTTGTCATTATATCTCGAATCACCTAAGTAGGAATTGACTTAAATTTTTTTTATATTACTTGTTATCAACAGCATGACAAAATTCTTCCTTTTGAAGTGAAGCATAATTAGTTTCGTATCAATATCTCTTTTCGTGACTTTTTTTCTTTCATTAAGATGAGGAATAAACCCTAGTTTCTGACATTCAGACATGTCCCTCCCCTAAGAAAAAATAAGTATATAAAAACTAACTCTATAAGCTAATTCATTAATTGGAAATAAAAATTAAACTTCGGTAGAACTTTCGTAGTACTTCCGCTTAGAAGGACTACGAAAGTTCCACTATAGTATTATCAGTTCCACATACTGAGATTCTTTTGCAAATATCAGTTAAATCGCAAAAAGCTTTGCTTCCTGGAAACTCTGATTTGAAAGAAGACCGTAGATATTCATTATGAATAGGAATGAAACGTCGAATTGTTTTCCGGTTACTGCACTCACCAATTCTTAAGGTCTCCGAAAACGTTCGGAGCAATTTTTTTTAAAAATTTTATATAGAAACACCATAATATGTTTTTAAGATCTGAACTTCATAAAGATTAATAATAGAGTATTATTTTTGAGTATAATTTATTAAGAATTTTCAAAAAACCTAAATTTGTGTTATTTTTTAGGGAAAATTTTCAAAAACTTGAAACATGCTAGAGGTCAAACTTTTCTAATAATTCAAATAAAACTAGTACTAAAATAAACTACATACTATGGACTAGTGCTTGTACTAGAATCTTAACATTCATTGGATAATTAAAAATTTTAGAGCTAATCGAACAATCATTATAAGATTTTCAGCAAATTTTTTATGTCATTTTTCAAATAAAAGACCATAATTAAGAAAATATTGTTACAATATACATTATTCTAGTACATTCACTAGAGAAACATTTGAAGAAAGTGTTCACAAAATTTCAGAACAATCGAATGATAATATCCTGAGTTATCATGTTTGAACTGTGAAAATTATGCATAAAATCTAGTTTTGAGAAAAATCAAGTTTTAGTTTTGGCACGCGCTTAAATTAAGTATCTAAACTTTAAAAAAAATTCCTAAAAATCTACTGACATCATATTAACTTGAAAAAATGCAGTTTAAAAGAATTTTTGACAGGTTTCTGTCCCTTTAAATGACAACTTCTGGTTAATTAAACGCCCATTTCCGGTTTTCGATTTGTTATAAAACAATTAATATCTCATCTTCTAATTAACGTACCGACAAAAGTAAATATGTTTTAGAAAGGTAAATGAAAAAACTATCCAAAACATCAAAAATAAAAAAAATGGAAGTTTGGCCGAAAATCGACTTTTCAACGTGTTCGGATACCTTAATGTGTCTGAGTTTCAGAGGTGAGCTGATGTACTGCACTGCGCAATCAAGGAATGTGTTAGACATATTGCTCTGAATGCTGCTTGTGTATCATATGAAATATTTTCAATTTTAAAACTAAGTTAAGGATTTCCTGAGAAGTATACCAAAAAAATAAAAATAAATAAATAAGCCACCCCGGACTGCCGCAGCATCCGTGGAAAATCGAATGCAGGTCGTCACGTCAGCATTTGGAAACTGAGAGTGGAGTCATAATAGCCATCACCGGCGACGGCCCAACCCCTCCGGCATTAGGTACGTTCCGTCATCGGAGTGGAGGTAACTAGACTCCACACCATTTAAGCTGAGCATTCAAAAGAAGACAAGGCCATTCCATTTGGCCCAAAGAGCGGGTTTTTTCCACCCATTGAAGTCGATAGATTAGGCAGGTCATTCACGGAAGCTCCAAAGTTTGTTTTTTGAACCCTTATTTGAGAAGGTTCAAAGTCCCAGACTGACTGCCACGCACTTTCAAACTCCCCAATGCTCTCCCCACACACACACGGGTGATTTATCGCCGTCTCGAAGAATCATATTTCATTTTTATGGCCTTCCATTCCAATGGATATCAAATTCGTTTGAATTCTAACAACGCTGTCTGTCTGCGCCAATTTTCATCTGGATTTTACATGGACGGCCAGTGTTCCAAAAATCGTGGAGTGGAACAGCGGTGAATGTCCAGCTTTATAACAGCACTAGGGAAGCGAGAATCCTCTTATTCATTTGGTGATAAAAGGATATACTCCATGTATTAGTGGTGCCTACTGGCGGGAATTCCTGAGAAACATAGTGTAGCAAAAAAAACCACCGATGAAAGAAATCGCGACTGAAAGGAGTTAATTCATGATCACAAGAAGAACATCCAGTGTGGCTCTCAAAATGAATTTTGGAGTCCATCGCACATCTTGCGAAGGAAAAAGGGTTGTTCGAAAGGGAAAAGCATATAGTTCGATGTGAGATGACGTGTGCAATAACGTCTGCCAGATGACTGTGACGACATGTGATTGGCTTCATTATCTTGCACATCAATGTTTTTCTTTTCTCAGAGCTTGTAATGGCCTGGTCTCAGTTTCGGAACAAGAAGGTTGGTTTTCAGATCCTGTTCCACCAAAATTCACCGTATCCCTAGTAGCAAAAATATATTGAACAATATTCCCAATATTGTACAATATTGCACAATATCATGTAATATTATATAAGATTGAACAATATCGCACAATATCGGGCAACATGTTGCGCTAACAGGGATATGCGGCTCTGATGTACGGTCAACCGTCCTCCCACTGGAAATTCCCTCGGAAATTTGCAAAGGGGTTGCTGGATCATGTTTTGTTCCAGCTTTTTGGGCATTATTGCAAGGTCCGCATCGAAATTGCCCTCGTAAAGCTCCAAAAGCAAGACTACTCGAACCAAAACTCTCTCTTCAAATAACTGACCCAAAACAAAAGACTTCAAATGTGAAGCAAACAATAACAACGAAAACGGCATTGTATGTGTCCATAGATTTATTGGGGTTTCCTTCATTACATTTTTCGTGTAACACATGGTTGTCAATAAACGTTTCATAAATTTATACTTAAGACATGTTCAAAAATGCATTTCGAAACTGATAACGTTTTATGTCCTTTATGGAATGAATTTAGAAAAAATAAAACTGAAGACTCCGAGGAAAAATTTTAAAAGTGTTTTATTTTGTTGAATGAAAAGGCCTCTAAATAAATTTTTTTTGTCACATTTACATCAACCATAAAATAAATTGATAGAGAAATTCTTTAAACATCATAATAGCTACTAATGCACCAATAAAAATCGTTTTTTACTTTTCAGAAGGATCATCAGACCACTCCTTCAATTTTTCCTGCAAACAGCTTTCGTTTGGGTATCATAGAGACAGAATGTTTTCGAAAAAAAATAATTCCACTTGGCTTTCCATCAAAATATGTTGTCTTTACTTCGAAGCTTTTCTATTATTCAGTATATAATGATTTGAAAAACGCGTCGCTAATGGCGGAAAAAAGAATTCATATTTTTTTCTGCTCTTTGTAGACAAGACAGTGACATTTAACCAAAGAATAACATTCATTCGACAGCAAACCGCTTACGTTTTAGACAGAAAATGACATCATTAGCTAAATATTGGTTGATAGCCTTCGCCTCACTTTTCATATAAATAGCAGCATTAAAAGTTTTAACATCTTATGGAAAATGTATTGATTTTTGAAAAGTTAATGATTAATTGATATTTTTGACTGTATATTCAGTCTCGTAATAGAATAAAGTAAATTTTGAAAGCTTCCTTCGTGCTTGATGCAACCAGATACGAAATGGTATACTTGATATATTGATCATTAAATTGATTGGTCTTTTGCTGCCATCTTGAAAAATGTTTTAATCGAAATTTTGTTGTATGTTACGTTCTAGTGCTACATCCATGCATGGCTACATTAGGAATAACGACATCGCTTCAAGTCACAAGCAAAGGAAATAAAGACTCGGATACAAAGTGATACGGATACAAAGAGTTCCAAATGTATGCAGCTGCATAATTTGGTTGAGATATCGAAAAAATGACAGAAAATGGAAGAAAGATAAAAACACAGTATAGTTTTTAATTGCAACACTTATTTTGTTATACAATTCAAACGATCAGCACGATGACAAGAATCAAAGCATCGAATAAAACCGCGGATATTCCTTTTCTGATCATGCACGAACTCAACAATGCCGGTATCCAGAAGCATTTGACTTGGCTTTTTTACACCGGTCTCGTGGAGATTCACGCATTTGAGTTGTACCTGATATCGGTCTTCATAGTATACGGCATCCAGCATGAAGATTTCAGGGTGGCCGTTCTATTCACCCTTTTGACCATCCTCTCTTTTGTCTTGTGGCATTTTGTTTCACATCGGAGGAAAAATTTGTTTATCATAATTCAAATTTTGAAGACTCGAAAAGCTACGCTGAAGAAGAATCTGAATAAAAAATGGATGCGTGTTTTAAACTGGATTGCATTCACGGTTTCCGTATCACCAGTATTTCTTTCCGTATTGCACGTGACTACGACCTACGAAATCCACGCGTCAGACTACTTCGTGTATGGATATAAAAATATGGAGGATAGACTCAGGTTCTTACTATGTATTGTAGGTGCTTATGCGCAGTATGTCATTTTCGTGAAGCATCCTTTACTTATTGTTTTATCTCTTTGTGTTTTAATAAACGCCTCTGGACTTCTTCTTTATCAATACGGTAGAAATCTTAAATGTTTCATCTCATCTGAGAATTCCTCTTTCAAGGAATACTTAAAAATTGTAGAACTGATTCACTTTTTGAATAACACTCTGTCGAATCTTTTATTTATTGCTCTTTTGATAGGATTGCTTTCCATATACATGGCATTAGAGTATGGGTTAAACAACGCCAGTTACTTGACCATTTATACGGTGGAAGCTTCCGCAAGCGTTCTGACAGGGATTTTAATCTTGTGCTCTCTTACAGTTTGTAGTTCTAAGATTCCAGAATTCATGTCGTCCATAAAGACGACAGCCGGATTCTTGATAGATCATAAATTGTCCGACAGCATTTCTCAAAAAAACGAGTTCCTCTTTCTTAAAAGAATTGAGGAGAAAAGCGTTGTTCACTTATCGGCTGGTGGAATGATTAATATCAGAAGGCGGTTCCTTCTTTCTGCATTTGGAGCACTTTTTACGTATGGAATACTGATTTCTGGGCTCGATTAACATGTAAAATGCATATGTGGTTCACATCTCGTTTTCGATGTTTCGCACTGCCTTTAAAGACTTGCAGTTTAAATAAAGCACAAGAAATTTCTCAGGAAAAAAGGAAAATACAGTGGAATCTCCCTATAACGAAATCGCTTGGTTCCAGTTGAAAAAATCGCTATAGAGAAAATTTCGTTATACGGAGATTGGAGATTTTTGCAGTTATTTAAGTAAATATTACAAACCTTTTAGTATGTGCGATAAGTTCAAAAATATTTAATTATGACTTTCAATCAAAAATGAAGTAATATTTATTATAAACTTGTTGAAATTATACTAATTTTTATTGCATAAATAAAATGCTGAAAAGCGAAGAAAATTCACCAATTTAGAGAATAATATGTACTAATACGGATAAACATGACATGAGTATTGTCACATTCATTTGCTGTTTCCACCCCCACTCCACCCCGATTCTTGGAATATTGACCCGTAGAAATGTTGCTCCTTCTGTAGAAACCCACGTCCCCACATCTGCATTACCCTTCACATAGCATTCTATTGTTATGTGTTATCGCTGGAATTAACAATGAGAGTGGTTGCACATGTGAGCGATTCGTTTGCACAGAAATTAGCAACTTTCTTCAAAAATGACAAAAATCGAAAAGATAAAGGTCTGAAAAAATTCGTTATAGGGAGACAACCACTTCGTTATATCGAGAATATTTTGAATGTTATTTAACATTCCCATTAAAAATTTCGTTATAGGGAGAAATTCGCTGTACGGAGACTTCGTTATAGGGAGACTCTACTGTATATGTAAGCACCTTTACAATTGTGTTAAAATTCAAATTTGATATACTTTCCGTAAAGCTAGAAGAATTACAGATGCAAGTGAACTGTAGAGAACGGAGTGAATCCAAGGCATGTGTGAAGCTGTGGTTCTGTTGGATTATTTTAGCAAGACAACACTTAGGTATCAACGAAAATGGTGCAATGAGTATCAAACAGCGATTTTCTTATAACATAGAAACCATTTGGATGTTAAATCAATTAATTAAAAGGTAGAATGTGTGAAATTGTACGTAGTTGGTCTTCTGAACAAACCTGCAATTCTCTAATCTAAGTGTAAAAAATAATTAATTTTTTTCCATAAAAGTCACATTTGCAATAGTCATAATAAAGTTTGATGACCCAAATCGGTATTTTTATTTATTTTAACAGAGAATATTTCTCTGAATCGGGAAAGCTCTTTAAAATGGTTTCGCGAAAACAGTGATCGAAACTTTCCGGAACGATATCATTTGGTTGGAAAATTCAACCGAATCTGTTAAAATCTCTTAAATATATTGAATATTCATTCAGAAAAGTTTAATGTTAATACTGATTGCTCTTAACTGGGAAATTGTTAGATAAACTATTTCCCTTAATCTGAAATGATTGGTGAAAGACTTCCAAAGAAGAATAGTTGAGAGTGTTGATAGTACAGTTATATTACTGAGATAAGACATGTTTTTTCAAATTTCTCATCGTTTTTCCAGATTGTAGTCTTCTCCTACGGATAGCTGGAATTTTTTAAAACCTTTATAATAAGGTGACCAACCGTCCCGCTTTTGTAAGTTCTGTTCTTCCTCGAAAAGTATACAATCAATTATGTTACAAATATTTTTATAATGCATTTATCATATTATAGTGTACTAGAAGATCACCGTCATGGTTTGACGGGTGCAAATTGCCTTTTCATTCGAGAGATTTCCCTTCAAATTTGACGTGTTTAAATAGATATATATACGAAAGAAATGTTTAATATTCATTGAAAACAAATAAAATGAACATATGTTTTATGACAGGAAATATTTTTGTTATTTACATATTATTTAAATATTTCTTTATTCAAAAAACCTCTTGGTAAACAACATTCTGTGTGAAGTATTTTTCGTTGTGTAATAATTTTACTTGTACTTCAGATGTCTTTGTGTAAATTTTAACGTGATTGGGAATCCTAGACCTTGAAAGTGCAACATAGAGCTGTCTATGTGAAAAGACAGGCTCATCGAGGTAAAATCCAACATGATCGAAAGTTTGCCCCTGCGATTTGTTGATGGTCATCGTGTCAGCTGGAATTAACGGGAACTGGCGGCGGTTGAGAACGAATGGTAGATTCACGTCACTGGTGGCTAATTTAATTCTTGGCAAATAAACAACATCGCCACTATTGCATTCAGACACAGTTTGGCGTCCAAACTATATCACGCGCATGATATACCACTGACGAAATTTACTACTTTCTATTAAAAAACGGAAATTAATTTGAAATATAGGATTAATATAATTTAAAATTTCTCGGGAACTATTGATCAGAGCGAGATAAATTTTATATCAATCGATAGAAAATTTTATTTCACTATTAGAACTATTAAATTTGAAATTAGAACTGCAATTACTCTTTTAAATTTAAAATTACTGAAATTTAGGTTCTCTAACAATGAAATAATGCTGTTTACCGTCTCGCAGTGCTATGGCACGAGTTTTATTGTTGGTGACGTCAGAGCGTTACCGGAGGATCTGGGCTATTATATTAGTGTATTCTGTATTATTTATTAATGTAATGATTAAAATATTTCTTTAATTTACGTTATTTTTTTATCTTTCATTTACTTGCGCCATCCTTTTCATTGGAGAAAAGTTGGTCACCTTATTTATAAACTCCTCGGTAGGAGGAGTTTATAAATAAGGTGACCAACATTATAGGATTTCTCCGCTGTCCTTCGCCATGCACTTGGTTTGCCTAAGTGAAAGACGACTTATCAAGTTGAGAAGCCCAAATTCTTTGCTCTTGTGGTTTGTTGGCATTGCAAGGGGAAAAAGAGAGGTCCATGTAGAGCGAAGTATTTCAATTCTGACTTGTTTAGGTTCTAACAAACGATGGAGAAAGGATGGTGGTGATATCGGAAATGTAGGGTGTCCATAAAATTATTGTCGAGGTTTCCTGACATCGTAACTTTTGATTAAAGAACGCGACGATCAATATTATATTACACATTCGTGAGAACGACCCAAAATGTTTTTAATGACAAAAACGATGTTTAGTAATTTGACATGGCGGCCTTTCATGGGACGTAATACGTCGAGATTGAATTTAATTTCCCGCCAATGTAGATTGGCTAAATGCAACGGAAAAATGCCATGTGGAAATTATTGAACATTCTGTTAATAATTTTTTTTCAATTCCTACTATTAGTTCACACTCTCCCTATATATATCTTGTTCAAATTTTCCATCGTTAATAAAATAACTTCCCGATGAGCTGGAGACATGAAACTTTAAACATAGCTCAGAAATAGATGACAATGCAATATTAATTCGGTTTCTTGTCTGTCATTTCATATTTTGCATGACGCATGCGCAGTACGTTTTTCATTATATCTCGAAAACTATTAACATTACAGACTTGGTTCTTGGGTATATGGATGGCCCATGGGATCATCGAAGCACCTCCATATTTCAGCCATATCTTTGCACATTCGCAGTACATTTTCATTATATCTCGAATCCCCTAAGTAGGAATTGACTTAAATTTTTTTTATATATTACTTGTTATAACTTAGTAAGTTATTAAGTTAGGATAGTTTAAAATGAAACGACGTCTTAAAACAAGTAAATCTTCACAGACCAAGAGAATTGAACGGCAACATCACGCCACTATGATTGTTCCTTTTTCTGGACTAGTGGAGTGTATTTCAGTATCTCTCTGCTAGAAATGAGAATTAATAGCGCCAAAATCAAGAGTACCCGGTTTCACCTCACTCTCTCCTATATCAACCTCTTGACTTAAATAGCAAATTTTATTGGTCCTGTTTTTAACTATCATTCTACTCGTTAATTTCTATGACAATAATGTTGGCCACCTGCTGAATGACATTAGATGTCGGTGCCATCGCCATAAATAGCAGAGCATCGAACTGCGTAGAAGAGAGACAGACCTAGAGATGAGAGTTCGAAAAACAATGTTGAACACTTTTAACGAAACGTTTTCTTATATATTCTATTAAAACGCTAAAAAATGTGCATAAAGCATACATATATTATAGCATAAAATGTATATTTATAATTTCATATTATTGCTACTTTTCTTAAAATTTTATTTTCCAATCAAATACACAAATAAAAATGACTCAAAATACTGGAATATATCTGTGAAATGCGAATGCCATGTAAAATGGGTTTTGATACGTATTGAAGGGAATTGACTTGAAATGTTATATTTCTAGCAAGAAATTCCTAAACTTTGTCTAGGTGACCGCCTTAGGTGCATCAGCTTGCATTTTAGTACTAAGGTCTGTCTCGGTCTGTCTCAGTAGTATCTCAGTTAAAATGTTTCTGAGAATTTTAATGAAGAAATGTAATTAAGCACTTAATATACTGAAATCTGAAAAAAAAGAGTTACATTAAAAATGTTTTTATACCTATGGGAATTATCAAAATGGAGAAATTTCACCGTTTCATGATAAAAATCAATCTATGATAAGTCAAATATTTCTTTCAACTAAAATTTTCATGAAATATTTAGGTAATTCTCTCTAGCACAAAGAAAAATTATAGGTTAGATTTAACTTCATGAAATTTAATTTATACATTAACTGAGACACAAATTACTACAGCTTTTCATCGATATTTTAAACCGAAAATACTACATATGCAAATTTCATCAGTTATTATTTTACTACATTGCCATCAAAATATACATATTTTAAACTGATGTTAACAGGTTTTTATTAGAATACTTTGCTTTCAGCTTTGTTTAAGCGGTGCTAACCCATTTTGCACGAAAATATAACTATATGCCCTCACAAAATCTCACCTAACCTCCAAAGTAAGCCATTCCTGGTACAAATATCAGCCAAAGACATTTGAACAGTGAAGCAGTCACCAAATTTCACCTCTCAGAAACTGAGCCATTATTTACCATTTAATTAAACGCATCGAGCACGAATACCTTAATCGCTTCTATATCCTTCAGTGTCTGTCCTTTCAACGTCAACAAATGGTGGCCCGAAAGCCTCTTTACAAACGGCTCTCCATTTTCGAACTCGTCCAATAATAGATGCGGGTTTTGTGCCTATCCAAAACAATGCTCGAACAGTCTCAGTTAAACTGCACAATAACTATGTGCTGTTACTACAATTGGCGAATGAAATCCCTTAATATGCTTCGAATGGTACCCTGATTCCTAACGTAGAACGGAGTGAGAATGGAAATAGCAGTTTATTCAACAGCCACTATTTGGTGTGGTTAATAATTCTTTGTAGATTCTATACATGAATGAATAAAAGTCTAATTTTGACCTTGCAATTGAAAATTTAAAGCTGGGCAGTGAATTCACTTGGAAATATGTTCTTGTGTTGATAATATTACTAATTTTAGTAATTGCTGTTTTATCATAAAATAACTTGGATATTAAAGTAGAATGAAAATATAAGTTACATGAAAGAGTAGAAATATTTTATTAATTTTTTTTCTTTTCGCAGAATTGAATATAATACTGTTCACCAAAACAATGCTCCAAAACAACGCTCTATACCAATGCTCGAACAATCTCAGTTAAAATGCACAATAACGATGAGTCAAGCAATGTGTTGTTACTACAATTGGCGAATGAAATCCCTTAATATGCTTCGAATGGTACCCTGATTCCTACCTTCACACCGCACCTAGCTGAGCGTGGAGATTACTGCAAGTGGAGTGTGCTATTACCGCGAGTGGGAGAGATAGACTGAATGTCTGAGCTTCTTATGCCCAGATCCAAGACAACGCCTCCTACGTGACGTAGCACAGTGCAGCTTAAATTTAACAATTCAACTTTGCTTATCAGAATCAGAACAGCATCCACAACACTACCTCTCTCTAGAGTGAAGTATTTGGCTCTTGTTCATATTTTTTTTCTTTCAAACGGAAGAACGTAGAACGGAGTGGGAATGGAGATTGCAGTTTATTTGTGAAAACAGCCACTATTTGGTGTGGTTAATAATTCTTCGTAGATTCTACACATGAATGAATGAAAGTCTAATCTTGACCTTGCAAGTGAAATTTTAAAGCTGGACAGTGAATTTAATTGAAAATTTGTTCTTGATAATATTACTAATTTTAGTAATTGCTGTTCTATTATAAAATAACTTAGATTTTAAGGTATAACTAGCTGTGTGGCCCGGCGTTCCACGGGCTCTCACGAATAATAGGATATTCCCGGGCGGAGAGAAGTGAGGTCACGTGAGACCTTGGGATCCATATATTTTCAAATGCCCCCTTCTCCGTTTTTCTCTACAATCAACAAATATTGCCACGTACTTTCCTTAACAAACGTTACGAAGTTAAACAGTTTAATACAAAAAAGAAAGAAAAAAAGCATGCAAACGATATTTTTCCATTG
The DNA here is from genome assembly GCA_013235015.1 of Araneus ventricosus. Lineage (NCBI taxonomy): Eukaryota > Metazoa > Arthropoda > Arachnida > Araneae > Araneidae > Araneus > Araneus ventricosus. The sequence continues at coordinate 69,243 of BGPR01002469.1, read as the reverse complement.
TTAATAAATCCAAACACAGAAGCTCGCTCAAAAAGGAATACCAACTTCTGTTAAATAAATAAAAAAATGCAACACCGGATGCGAAAACTAATAATAGGGATAAAAAAGAATCTCCTGCGAATGAATTCACCATGCTGCCAATAGATGGCAGCACATCAATTAGTTCATTTTGACGTTTTTAATTAATATCTTTTTGACTAATTACAATTTCGGAATTTAAATAGTCGAAATGTTTTCCTTGGATCATTTTCCATGTTTTGGTACTTGCGGCTAGTTTCAGGATTCAGTGCTTCGTGAGAAGATGGAAGGACGTAGATACATATGTTTGTTTACCTTCGAATTTTAATAGGATAGATGAAATATAAGTTACATGAAATAGTAGAGATATTTTATTAATTTTTTTTTCTTTTCGCAGAATTGAATATAATACTGTTCGATAAGAACATGAAAAGGAATGTAACCTCTATGTTTACTTACGAAAAAATCAGAAGTATTTCGATAGATTTCAAAATATATTCTGGATGGAATATTTTTATTCATTAGTATTATGGTGTTTTTCTTGTAAAACATTCAGTAAAATCTCTAATTGTTTGCTTTTGAATAGATATGTAATTTGAATTTTGTCTCGGTAATAATTTGTGCTAAATTTTCTGATGAAAATTTAGAAGTAGAGGTTAAAAAAGAATATTTTGCTCAATGTTCATAAAAGATGTCATTTAATGAAGATGAAAAAAAAATTTAATTAAGGTAGTGAATAAAATGTCAATCACGAAAATAGAAAAAACAAATAAAAAAATCTAAATGATAAAAATTAGAATTGCGAATAATCCAAATGTTTTACATTGCTGAGAAAGAGAAAAGAGTCTATTTTTAAAGGATATTTACACTTCTAAGAAAAAAAAGACATTATGTTTCATATTATTCCAAATTTTGCATACTGAAATGTATGCAATATGGATGAAACTTTTCATAGTATAAAATTTTAAATAAAAGTTTTTCCAACCTTTGAAAAGAGACTTTTATTTCAAAAAAAATGATCATGTCATCGACTGAAGAATTCATGGGAAAGTCTATTTTCGAATCGAAGATAAATATTTCTTTTAACAACTATTTTGCACAAATTATCTAAACCTATTTATGACCTCGCGATATTTTGGAAACTTCATCTGTGTTCATAGGATGCAAAACTATAATCTTGTTTTGGCATATTTTAATACATTTGTGCCTAAAAATATGATATCGAATTACACTGTTAGCACAGATTTGTTGAGTTTATGTAAGAATGAATATATCAATTTTGTGTAAATTTAAATAAAAATTAAAAAATGAATTGAAAAGAAATTTGATTCCTTTGTTATTCAACAAAATGAAAACCTCAGACGTTCCAGCAAATCGCATTTTGGAACAATTTCATAGCTATTAACCAATTAACAATGATATTTGCACAACTCTTTTAAAGAGAATTCAATGGACGAATTTATTCATTTTTTGTAACAACAAAAAACGAATTTTGTGTATGTTATAATCACAAACAAATCGAGATGTGACGGAATACACACCAAAGAAAATAGGCGGACAAATCTGAATCGCAAAATCCCGCCGTGGAAGGAAAACCTCATTATTTCATGATCGAGAAGAATGTTCACATCCCAGAAGAAAAGGAGAAAGCGTCGAAAGGAATAAAGAAAAGTTCAAGAAGAGAAATGGATCCGAATATAATCCATTTTCCCGCTTGATAAGATCGGTAGAATACGAATGTCTAGCCAGAGATAACGTTAATACTTTCGAAGTATTGGTAATACCTGCGTTGATAACCCACGCGGACGAATTCCTCTTCGTGTAGGATGAGCTCAGAGGAGGTAGAGAAGCTTTTTAAATATCAGGTGTGCAAATAGCTACATAATAGCAAGTTATGGGTTCAATACCATTTGATATCATGAAGTGACATGTAATTCAAACGGTGTACAGTATTATTCGACTAAATAATCAGTTTAATAATAATAATTTCAGTGATTTAATAATAATAATTTCAGTGATTTAATAATAATAATTTCAGTGATTTAATAATAATAATTTCAGTGGTTTAATAATAATTAATAATAATTTCAGTGATTTAATAATAATAATTTCAGTGGTTTAATAATAATAATTTCAGTGGTAATTTAATAATCAATAATTACAATGTTTCTGCTAGTATCGTTCTTTTATATTTGTTTTCTGGACGTTTAAGTAATTTAGATCTAATTAGAAGACATAGAATTTTTATTAGAGGAAAATAGATTTTTTAAATTTTTATAAAATCTGTTATTATGTCAACAAAATAAGCGATTTTGACAAAATGAACACGAATAAGGATATTAGAATTCTAATAATACACAAACATCACTAATAATAATGCAAATTAAGTTACATTTTTGTGACAATGTTTAAAGAAAAGAGTTTTTAATAATATGCTACCATTCTGTCGGATAATTTGCATCCAATAGTAATGTGTATACACAAATTTCTACTAACAAACTAGTCTTCTCGATGTTTATTGTAGAAATCGGTGAGCAATTATCACACTAAAATAAGTCACATTTTAATTCTGATATTATCTTCTTTACGATGAAAAATTAAGGCTACGCATTAACTTGTTTCTACCTTTCTACAAAACTAGTACAAAAGTGGGGTTTTTTAAGTACAATTGCTAAAAATTGTTGGACTAATCAAAACAAAACGGGTGAACAATACGTTCCAACCCATATGAATTTAATTACAATGAAATAATTATAATAGCTAATTCGGAAAGTGACCATCATTTGAAAAACTGGAGCCGCGGATCGTGTCAGTCACCAAATTTCCATGCCGTTGGAATATGCAAATTTAAATTACTGGAAGAGTTTTTGAACTCACAGATATAAGGTGAATATCCTCTAATTTTTACTTTATTCGCTGCAGTAGCTATTTTATAATCAGACTCAGCAGTTCTCTGTAATTTTAACCTCCCCAAGATATTAAAACAATTATTCAAATATAATTTTTTTTCTTTTTCAAATATTTCACAAATAGAACCTATTTAATATAAATGAATAATCGGAGAAGTCGAAAAATTATGACTAGATCTGAAACATGATATTCGAAATATTAAGGCAACGTTTGAACGTATACCTGCGAACAGACAGAGAATACAAAATTAGCTATTTGTGGGAATTCATCCTTCTGCTGAGTGCAATTCCTTGGAGAATTGAATGACAGTGAGGTAAAAACGTTTTCCCTTTAAGTAATACATCTCAGGAAGAGTTTGAAAGAAAAAAATATGAACAAGAGCCAAATACTTCACTCTAGAGAGAGGTAGTGTTGTGGATGCTGTTCTGATTCTGATAAGCAAAGTTGAATTGTTAAATTTAAGCTGCAGTGTGCTACGTCACGTAGGAGGCGTTGTCTTGGATCTGGGCATAAGAAGCTAGACATTCAGTCTATCTCTCCCACTCGCAGTAATAGCACACTCCACTTGCAGTAATCTCCACGCTCAGCTAGGTGCGGTGTGAAGGTATTTGTGTTTTAAATGGTTTTATGTTTTAATAAAATTGTTGTTGTGATAGCATGGCTTCATCATTGGAATCTATTAATGCACCTACGCAACCTGCACTTAACCCATAACATGGAGATTTCACCAAATCCCACATTGTGATCCGAGTTCTAATCCCAACAGTAGAAACGAAAAGAAAAATAACTTGTGACATAGTCCCACAGCATCAGTAAAAGAAAAATATGAATGAACTTACCAGAATGCTATCCTTTTCATTGTCTACCCAAATTTGTAATGGATCCGCTTAAATCAAGACTCAGTGAAATATGGTATTTCTCTCGCCCATGATACTGCCTGGCGAAATCACTAGCATTCAAAATTAGGAGAATTTTCTTTTTTCCCAATTACTCCAGAAATATTGGACCATATCTTAATAAGAGTAGAAATGTGCATTGCTTACTATAATATATAATATAAAAGCCTTGAGAAGGACTCTAACGGTCAGGAATGTGGGCGTGGCTCACACCCGCAGAGCGCGCTTTCTTCTGTAGAGTGGCTCACCCGGAAGGGTTGGGACAACAGGCGAGGGGTTTCTTAGAATTCGTAGGGTGCCATCTGTCATTGCGGTTTTTGAGAGGGGAAGTGAATTTCTCTTATTTTGAGGCATCTCTATTCCAATGGTGCATCCGATATTTTCTTCCTTTCACGTACTTAATTTTTTGAATTGAATATTTATGAGGAAAATTTTTATCTTAAATGTTATAAATATTTAAATAGTCTTTATAACATTTGTAAAATAAACATAACGAAAGCTTTGCTTTGGGTGTTGGTAAACAATCTATTGCATAATCTATTTCTTTAAATTTAATTAACAATTTAGAATTCTTTTTCGTACTTAATTTTAGAATTGAATATTCATTAACCGTTCTTACACTGAAAAAGGCTCTTTTTATTTAAAGATTCGAACTCATAAATTCATCATTTTTTAAATTTTGTATTTGGTAATGCAATTTTTTTCTGTTAGTAGATTTCGCATTATTGTTACTCAGAAAAAGCGAAAGTTAGTGTCAATTGATTCATCAGTTCTGTTCTTCATGATTTTTTTCAAATTTCTTAAGCACTCTGGCAATCTGCATGAGATTTTCTTCAACAACTTTCGCTAGTAGATTTGTGACAATGAGATCTGAAATATTGTTGGCAAGCTAAAAGCTCGTCTTAGACGGGCACAAATCTTCTACTAAAAAAATAAGCCTTTTTTCAGATGTGGTGTTAAAATAAGTACTTAATGTTAAATAATACTTCCTTTGCACACAAACCGAAAAAAGGAAAAATTTACTTCTTCATTTTAGTTTGGGAAAATATTTGAAATGTCGTCTGATTTATTTTTCTAAAATATTTGAAATGTCGTCTGATTTATTTTTCTAAAATATT
>BGPR01002469.1:0-64291 GCA_013235015.1 Araneus ventricosus | reverse complement strand
AAAATATTTGAAATGTCGTCTGATTTATTTTTCTAAAATATTTGAAATGTCGTCTGATTTATTTTTCTAAAATATTATATAGGTTTTGAAAAAAATTCCTTCGTTGAGTCCCAAATGAAATTTTCATTGAAACTTGTCATCTGCTTTTTATCATTAGCTATTTATTATGAAAATTGAATTCTTCCTTTGTCAACACTATATTCATGAATTGTCTGGCGATTTTACTATAAAATAAATAGCTATATTTATATAAATATTGAATGAAATCCATACTTTTTTTACAAATTGGAGTTGAATAATAAAAAATTTTATAAACATTCCTCCAAATACATCCTTATTAGCACAAGACGCCAGCAATTTGTCTACGATATCTTGACGATATTCTGCAGCATTCAGATTAATGACCAACATTATGAAGATCTCGTACGATATCTTGTACTAATAAGAATATATCATTTAAAATAAAACTACCGTGAATATTTTCCCCTAAATTTTCTCATATACTCCTTAACACATGTAGAGAAAAATAAGCTAAATGGCAGTAAAACGCACCAATCGTCCCTACCCCAGGTAGAGAAAAAATAACCGAAACGGCATACCACGAGTTTTACGCAGCTAGACGAAAGTCGATAAAATGAAGAGCCGGCACGAACACGCAATAGGGCTGCGTAAGATAAAGAAATCCGAATTTATAATTTGAACAAATTTTTTTTAACCGATTGAAATGAGAATTGGAAACAAATCTACAATAAGGATTAGAAGACTACATGCGAAATTCCATTCATCTAAGTCATAGTTTTTATGAGATATCTTGCTGACAAATATGCGATTATACAAACCGGCAGACTGTCAAACCATTGACCGATTTGGTTCGAAATTCGAAACGGACCTGCATTCCTGATGATAAAACTGTGCACCAAATTTTATCTTTCTAGCTATTTACGTTTCTGAATTATCGTGATATCATGAACACGTAAAGACAGCCAGACAGACCTCCCGTACACGAATTTCGCCCAAAATTTGATAGAAAACTACAAATTATGCGCAAAGATCCCACACACCAAATGTCATCCTTCTAGCTCTAATAGTTTTCGAGTTATCGTGTTGACAGACAGATACGTAGACAGACCGATAGACAGATACGTAGACAGACAGATGGACAGCAGACAGACAGATGCACAGAGAGACAGATGCACAGACAAACAGATGCACAGACAGACATAATTTTAAAAAAATTCGGACTCGAGGAGGTCTAAAACGTAGAGATTTGTCAGAATCTTGAGTAGGAATTTCTTCACGATTACAATACTTTCTCTTTGTATACTTCGTATACGAGAAAGTAAAAAGCATTACATCATACACATTCATTTTGATCACATTTTCAGCAATGAAAATGTTATTTTACACAGAGGAAAGATGCAAAAATGCTACTTCTCTGTTCAAAGCATTCCCCTGCCCTGTAAAATACCATCTATAAATTTAGAGATGGGCAAGGAAGTCTTACTTTCCTTGCCTTGTATGAGCGAGAACAAATAAAAGAATCCTCAGACAACATCACAATCCTATCTCGTCAAAGTCAATAGCGAGGAGGTTAGAGTAAATAGAGTATTCTCTATCACAACACACTGCTGATTCGAATGGACAAAGTAAACTAATTTTCGGCATTTAACTAACTGCAAATGTCCACTCCAGTTAATCTAGTATTCTCTCGAAGAGTAAACTCTGAAGCGGGAACTATCTACTAAATGAGTCAGAAGACCTATAACTAATCATGCAGTTGTTAAGCCAAGAGTAGCTAATTAAATTTCATGTAAAACGATTCCGATTCAAAAGCTATTACCAATGACAATGAGATTCATTTTTAATCTAATATAATGTAAGCAAGAAGTTTGGTTAGCATTATTCTTCGCTATAGGAAGTAGATATTAGATCAATGGAAGTTTTATGATAATTTTAAGACTCTTTAAATGATAGGATTAGTAAAATGATCCCATTATCAAAATTAGAGTAGAAATTTGAATAACTGGTTGATTATCCAAGTAATGATGTATTCAAATTTTTCACGCAGAGGATTTTACAGCCAAAGAATACGACATGGATCTTATATTATTTTATGAAATCTTTATATCTTTCTTGGGAATGTAATATGCCCTTTAAAAGAAATAAATATCCATCAATATATTCTTTACAAACATATAATAAAATTTCTCTGCATTTTAAAACATTTACAAACTTAAAAATAAAAGAAAATGAAAAATGAAAATACATTTTTCAAAAATGAAACTATCTCTTCTTTTGGAATAATATCAACAATCTTAGAAAATGTTTAAAACAATTTAGAATTTAATTTTCCTCCTGCCTTCCAAAATAAAACTTTTTTCATATCACAGGATAATTCGCTTTCTCATTTTATAAAGTTAATTAAATTCTAGAAATTCTAGGATAAAGTGATTAAGTGAATTTTCAGTTATGTAAATGTAATAATAGGAAACTAAAATAAATGTCATAAAATCAAAAATATTAAAAAGTATGATTAAGAATTGTTTTCAATGCAACAAATAATGAACTACATTGTGTAAAAGACATATATCTTTTTTCAATTGAGTTCAAATATCCGTAATGCAGATTCTCATTTAAAATGGCTTTACCTGTCTGCAAACTCTCAGAATATCAAGGCCTAGTACTGAATGCTTTTCAAAATAGAAGAGATTTATGATAATCTAATTTTACCATTAACTGGCGTCGTGAAATTTCTTGCGTAGATGGTGTCGTGTTTCCATTTCGTTCCGGGCTAGCATTATAATATGTACAACAAAGCTATCAAGCTTTTATAAAAACAATGTAGGGTCAGTTGGGGTAATTGGGGGCGAATTTTCCAGACTCTGACATTTTTTCTCTTTGAAAGGCCAGAATGCAATAGAAAAGATATCTTTATTTTTTGTGAGTGTATAAATATATTCTGCAGGGTTCATTTAACAATGCCTCCTTTCAAAAATAATTTATTAATTAATCAACCTCACTTTTAGGACCGTTCTGAATTTACCCCGAAGTGTTCCCAATTACCCCACAGACTATGGGATAATTGGGTAATGGGTCTTCTTCCTCAAGAATGTGTTATCCAAAGCACATACTTTTCAGTTCGATAGGGCTTCAACAGTGCACACTGCAGTCACCGTTCCCAATTACTACTTGTTCCCGATTTCACCGCCTGACCCTAATTTTTACACATTCGGTATTCATCAGCTAAAAAAATTAGTAAGTTAATTTCTTTTGTGATAATTTTTTTTAAAGAGCACTAATTTTTTTTTCAAAAGGCAAAAGACTCACATTTAAAGCAAATGAAAAATGGATGAGATCCGTGTTTTATTTAAATTTCTGATATAATCGCTTAAGCTTCATTTCTGTGGCTGAATGATGAAAATATATGCGCACAAATTTCCTTCAAAATGAAATTTTGAAATTCAGAAAGGCTTAAACGTATTTTCACAAAGATGAAATTTAGAGTTTATACGGAATAGAAACACAGTCTTTGCGAATGAAGAACAATATGTTGAATATGGTCTACGACAAACTTCAGACTACAGATTTTTTCTTTCATATTCTTCCTAGGACATATTTTTTCTTCTATATTCTTTTCTAGGACGTATTTCTTTTTTTATTCGTTCAGATATAATTTTTTTCTATAGGATCTTCTAACATTCTTCCAATGGCGAATTTCAGTGACCCATGGAAACGGGAATTCATTTTCACATTTTCTTCTGATGGAGTTTTTAAATTTTGTACACTTGTATGTTTTTGATTGCAATGCACTATTTTGATATTTTCAGATCAATTATAAATTAAAATAAATTTTAAATAATATAGTAATTCAGTTATCGGAATCAATCAAAATAAATCATTTTATTATTATTTTAAATAATATAGCAATTTAGTTATAGAAATCAATCAAAATAAATCATTTTATTATTAATTTAAATAAATTTTGATTCCGCTTTAATGTTGACATCTAATAGTGAGTTTTAAGAAATATTAGATATGAAGATAAAAAAATAATTTTCTTTCTCACTATTTGGATTCTATTTTTTATATGCACATATTGGAATCAGTCTCTTTTGCATTGTTACTTGTGCGAAATATTTGTGTTTTTATGTATTGTGTGATGTTTTATGTAACCGTGTGCTTTTATCTGATTTGTGAATCTTTTTTTTATAATTTTTCCTACATTGTACTTCTTTTACTCCATTTTGTGTTTTTATGTATTGTGTGATATTTTGTGTAACTGCGTGCTTTTACCTGATTTTTGAATGTTTTTTTTATAATTTTCCCTCGTTGTATTTCTTTTACTCCATTTTGTGTTTTTATGTATTGTGTGATATTTTGTGTAACTGCGTGCTTTTACCTGATTTTCGAATGTTTTTTTATAATTTTCCCTCGTTGTATTTCTTTTATCCATTTTGTGTTTTTATGTATTGTGTAACTGTGTGCTTTTATCTGATTTTTGAATGTTTTTTTTTTATAATTTTCTCCACATTGTACTTCTTTCACTCCATTTCTCGATATCGTTTGTGGCGATGCAACCAGTTATTGTACATTTATATCGCTTTTTTTTAACCCGAGAGGACACGCGCTACGAAGACTAACGCGAAGTCGTGCAGGGGTGTGTGCGACACACCAATTCGTTATTTCGCTATTTAAGCAAAAATAACAACATTTTTATGCTATGTCTGTTCCGAATGATTCATGCAAACTGTTATAGCTATACAAGAACAAATTTTTAGACGAAAAATTTAGTAAATAACTCATATTATTCAACGCATTGCGAACACATAAGAAAAGTATATTTCTTACATGCATGTTTTTAACATTTTTTTACAGTAAAGAATCATCTATATAATAATCGTTAAACTATTTGGTTAGAAAATTAGTGCTTCTAATTATCTTAGGTACACTGGAAACCATTTTTTTCGAAATCCAAATAAGAATTCTGTGTGGCTTTATTTTTAGATCCAATAAATTTAGGGCGTAATATACTTTTATATTACAGAACAGATTCTACAATTTTAAGCTTTTCCTCCAATAGTTTTTGTAAAAGTGGATAAAGACTTTGACTGTCTACAGTTACATTACGTCCAGAATAATATAACTTTTGCATCAATTTCTTGACATTTTCACTTACACTATTATCCAGTTTAAAAATCTTGTACTCGCAAAAATCTCAATTTTCGAAATATAGAATATTCCTCAATCCATTTGTTTCCTCTCTAAAACTTAAACAGCAGACAACATTATTTTCCTTGCCCTAATTTAGATCGCTCAAGTGAACAAAGAAGCCTGACGCGAGGATGCGCAAGGGAGTGTTTCACACCTTTTATGGGGATATCCAATAAAAAAAATATAAAAATTTTCTCTTGAAACACGTTCCGTCTGTTGAATGTGACCTTAAAGTCAGCTAGCATGGATATGACTCATTTCAGCTAGTAACTCAATATTTTTCACATTTTATGTGGCGTGGGGTGTCGGATACCCCTTTTCGCGTCCTCGCGGGTTAACCAAATTTGAATATGTGCCTGTATTACTCCCCTTTGATGATTTATTGCAATGCTTATTACCATTTATGTGTTCGTATGGATGTGACCAATTATTGCACATTTGATTCGTATTTTTTTTTCTTTATGAAATTTGGATTTGTATCATTTCCTTTGAAACTTCCGTCAACTCTTTACTGAGTATTTTACTTACTTCCATAAGCCTTGTGTTGTGCTTGTTGGTTTTTTCTCAAGAAAATGCAAAAAAATAATGAATTAAAACAAAATTTAAAAATCTGCTATCAAAATTAAAGCGTAAATAATAAAGTGAATAAAAACACTTATAAATATGCATTTTTAGAAACAGTTTTTAATAAAATTTATTGTATATTTCTGTTCTTCTATAAATTACTCAATGTAAACCATATTTTTCGTTCTAAACAAATGTTTTCAAAATTTTCAACATTTATCATATTTTACAAATGATTTAAACATTTTTTTTCAAAATTGAAAAGTGTGATTGAAATAATATAATTTCTGGTTACTATAATAAAATATAGTAAGAATTCTATGTTAAATATCCGATATGAATGTATGAATATTATTTTCAAACTATATTTATAATACATCAAAAGTCATCGTTTCCTCTCAATTACCTTACAGTCAAATTTATTCTTTAATTTAGCTGCTCTAGTTGTATGCGTGAGAAAATTCATCACTATATACTCTAAAAAAATCCATTTAATTATAATTAGTTAGAGCCTATCATATTGTGGATATCCTACGAAAACGTTTGAATAGCGGAATAGTCGCCAAAACTTCCAGCAACTAGACCTATAGTCACCATTTAATTTAGGTCGTCGAATACTGATACCTTAATTGTTTCTTTATCTTTCAATTAATGCCCATACAATGTTAACAAATAGCAGTCAGAAAGTCCTTCCACAAACTGCTCTCCATTTTCAAACTTGGCCAATAATGAACTCGGATATCCTCGCCGATTCTACTAACAGAAAGCAATGGTTGGTCTGTCAGAGTTAAGCCACACAATAATTAAGAGCTCGGCAGTGCATTGTAACCGTAATTCACGAATCAAAACCCGGATTATATCGGTGATGATTCCTTGGAATGATAATGGTGAATAATATGAGAACGGAAATTGCGGCTTTTGTGCCAGGCGCTTTAACACCTGATCGTGGTTTCTACGCACGTGTGAGTGAAAATCCTCACGTTGTCCTGGCTAAAGAGCACTTGGGTTGAATGTCCAGTGGCCTTAATATGTCCTGCTGGAAATTGCCTCGTTCATTTTATCGAAGACTATTGTTTTGTGAATGAATTTGAACTTCGGAAAAGGAAGCGACATCACGCACACAAGGGAAAGTGAGACACAATGGATAATGCTAAATTAAAATAAAACTATTAATTTATAAAATAATGCTTATACTTAATAATAATGATTATACTGCTTAACACTTAACAACAAAATGGATTTCTTCGCCGTTAAATGATAAGCATCTGACCACCCGAATCCGAATAATTATTATAGAGTTGGGAGCAACGAAATTTGATTTAAAAATAAAATGTCATTCATACGGATTTGAAAAAAAATGTTAATTAAAAAGGAAAGATAACTTGATTTTTTTAATACAAAAATTATGCTTCAGACATATGACAACAAAGTGGGAAATATATAGAAATTTATAAAAATGGTCTTTTACATTTTAAATTGAGCGGAACAAAAAATTTCGCATACAATTTTAAACAAACGCTGTAAAATTTTCAAAAATCATCAGACACTGTTAGACATATCCATCCCTATTAGCACAAGATGCTCTACAATATTCATATGGCATATCTACGATATTGTGCGGCATTCAGAATATTGTAGCAACATTGTGGAGATATCGTAAGACATCTGGTGCTAATAGGGATGTTATTAATTACACATAAAATATATATAATAATATTAATAAAAATGTATTTGCTAAAGTTCATGATACTTTGTTGTGATTTTGAGGTTGCAGGCCGCGTGTTTTGGATGAATGAATTGGCGGAACTTTATAAACACCTTTTTATTCTACATTTAGCACGCACATTCATTATACTTTAGCTGATATATACCTATTTACAACATGACACAAAAGATTTGATGCATCGCCATATTGATAGTTCGATAGATTCGATAATAATAATGTTAATGTTGCCAGTTCTAAACTGTTAATAAAAGAAAGATTAAAGATAGTCTAGATGCTCAATTCAGTTCTTATAGGAAGAATATAATATACTTCGTTCCTGATTGGGCGCATTGGATAGTTGTCGCTATTCTGTGAAAGACGAAATTTCTGTGTTTTGAGTTTCTAGCGAAAACAAAATGGAAAGGAGAAATCCCTTGTATTTCAGGAAGCTTCTGCTGATAAAAGGAGGGATTTCCCCTTTCTACTTAAGGTATCCGAACACGTTGAAAGTCGATTTTCGGCCAAAATTCCCATTTTTTAATTTTTTATGTTTTGGATAGTTTATTCATTTACCTTTCTAAAACATATTTACTTTTGTCGGTACGTTAATTAGAAGATGAGATATTAATTGTTTTATAACAAACCGAAAACCGGAAGTGGGCGCTTAATTAACTGGAAGGTGTCATTTGAAGGGACAGAAACCTGTCAAAAATTCTTTTAAACTGCATTTTTTCAAGTTAATATGATGTTAGTGTATTTTTAGGAATTTTTTTTAAAGTTTAGATACTTAATTTAAGCGCGTGGCAAAAATAAATTTGATTTTTCTCAAAACTAGATTGTAAGCATAGTTTTCACACTTCAAACATGATAACTTCAAGATATTATCATTCGATTGTTCTGAAATTTTGTGAACACTTCCTTCAAATGTGTCCCTAGTGAATGTACTAGAATGATGTATTATTCTATATTCAATATTTTTAATTATTGTCTTTTATTTAAAAAATGGCATAAAAAATTTGCTGAAAAGCTTATAATTCTTATTCGATTAGCTCTAAAATTTTTATTTATCCGAAGAATGTTAAGATTCTAGTACAAGCACTAGTCCATAGTATGTAGGTTATTTTAGTTTTAGTTTTATGTGAATTATTACAAAAGTTTGACCTCTAGCATGTTTGAAGTTTTTGGGAATTTCCTCTTAAAAGCAGAAGTAATTCAAGATTTTTGTAAATTTATAATAATTTATACTCAAAAATCATACTCTAATATTAATCTTTATTAAATTCGAATATAAAAAACATATTTTGATGTTTCTATTCCACAATTTTTAAAAAAAGTACTCCAAACGTGTTCGGATACTTTAATTTTTGGTGAAAAAAAATTCTTTTTTGTCTGTAATTTGGAAGGGGGAGGTAATTATAAATGTGTACAGCTGCAGAGATAATTCTGTAGCGAGTGTTGTTTTAATTAATACTTTTCTCTTCCAATCCTGTTAACTAAAAGATATTCTCCTCCACAGAAGAAAAAGGCGCACATAGAGCAATCAAGTTTGATTCTTAGACATAATTCGGGGATGGATGGAATTTATCAGTTGTATAAAATGTTGATAAGCTACTGTCACAGCTTCGCAATAAGAAATGATGGTCAAATTTTTTGTCAAATGAAATAAACATAGTTTTTGTTGGGGGGATAGCGATTGCATACAGCAGCTTACAGGAAACATAACCGACTCACCTATGTGGAGTTTCGTCGAGAATTTGCAGTTGTCCTTTTGAAAACTGGGTCAAGAAAGGTTAGACTTAAATCATGACCAAAAGTTTCCGGTTGTGTATCGCAGCGGAAGAGTGATAGTCGTTACCCTATAGCAACAACTCGGGTAAATGTGCAGAATGTGGAGAAAAGTTAAGGCTACGGGTGCAAAATAAGGGTGGGGGTGGAGTATTCGAGCTACTTCACAAAGTGCCATGGCATGCAGTTAAAGGTTTAAAGATCTGTATCTTTGTGTTCAAAAATAAACTTTTATTGATTTAATTCTAAATTTTCAATTCAATTCATATCCGTGCTGAGTTATAAAAATAATGTTTCCAGTACTTTGCTTCTTAATCATTTGCGTTGTATTTTTATGACTAGTGTTATGAGCTTAATCAGAAGTTACCACTGTTCCTAATTGGGGAACATAATAAAAATCTATATAATTTTTTTAAGTTGTGATGCATTTAAGCATAGTATGAATAATCGTGGAGACTTCTTTCTCAAAAATAATATATTTATTGGACGTCTACCACTGCACAAACATGTAAAACAAACACATACACTTACATCACTGACTCACATCGAATTCCAAGTTCAATCTCTCAATCTTCTTTTCCGTTGCTAGGCAACGTTAGAAAAAGACAATATCGTTGGCAAACTATTTTTATCACCTTTAGAAAAGAATTAATACCAAACGATATTTTTAATTAATTTCTTTTTCCGCCAAATGATATTTTTAAATTAATTTCCTTTATGACCAAAATCTAATAATTCTAATTTAGATTATTATCTAAATAATTTCTATTATTTATTATTTTAATTATCTAAATAATTTCTATTATTTATTATTTTAATTATCTAAATAATTTCTTTTCTTTAAATATTTTAATAATTCTATAAATATATATTTTTTTATTCGTTACGAATATCACAATATTCATATCTTAATGAATGGTATCTATAAACTAAGACATTAGAAGGTGAAATATGAAAAAATGGTATTAAAAAATAAGTCTTGTTCTATATTCGGTCTGTAAAGGGTTAAGAACAAAACATCAAATAGAAGTTCCATGTTTATGCCCGGTTTCTTCAAGAAATAGCTCAATTAACTACAAATTTTGACCACCATTTGTAAAAGGATATGAATGAATTAATTTAAGATTCACGGCTTCCAATCAGGTTCTCTCAATTAATTTTGGGATTGTAAATTTTTGAAGTTTTGTTTGTTAAAAAATAATGACTAATATGTTAATTTATTTACCAAATATTGTGCAAAAAAATCAAATATGCAAAAAGAATATTCTACAAAAACAAATTGCACGTTTACAAATTAAAAACTACAATGTAGCCAATCAGTGATCCCAGTAACAAAAATGTTAGGTATGCCTGATGCAGAATTTTATGAATGAGGTTTAAGTTTTCCTTATATTCCAGTTTTAAAATTTTGATTGTAATTTACCAGTAATTCGAATTATCTTTATTTTCTTCTCAAGTCTTTGAAAGCACTAGAAAAAACATGAATTGATATTTTGTGCTTCAAAATCAATGGAATCCCCTAAGCTCTGTAGGGCACGTTAGGGCAAGAAGTTTAAATTATTATGGATAATAGTAACCATAATTGAAACAAGTTTTCAACTAAAATGACAATTGATGTTATAGTTTACGCCTTGCTTTCATTCATTATTTGCGCAGTATAGGATTTTGGCCTATGTATTCATACATTAGAAAATATAAATTAAAAATCTCAAAGAAACGTCAAATTTCAAAACAGAAAAAGTTTTCGAATTTTGCTTATTTAGTTTGTAATTAATTACTATACTTATCCCAATAACATTTCAGTCTACTCTAAATAAAGCATTTATCAACTCAAGTTTCATCTAAATTCTTAAAAAAAGATTAAATAGATTTCTAGGAGATTCCAATAATTTTTGGAATTCAAAATTTTTGTAACTTCTGATAATAATAATTCATGAAAAAGATTCCAAAACTTGACATATGTAGTTTCCAGGCATCTGAGGTATTTTATTTTTTTTAAATTAAAATTTGTATTAAAAAGTAATATATATTCAAATTAATAATTTTTGTTTAAAAATAATAAGTAATAGTAATAGCAAATTAAAAATATTTAATTTTCAGAATCAATGTGTACCTATGAATTCATTAGAATAAAAATTAAATTGTGTTCTTTTGTCGGATTATCTAATATCTACCGCACTTCGTGAAAAAGGAAGATCTGAAAGCAATACAAGCAAGACGCACCACATATAAATTTCACATAAAAGCGGTTAAAAAATATTAAGAATTATTAATTTCGGCTTTTTCATTTTTTGTAAAGCAGCGGGATCAGCAGCAATTCTGCAGAAAAGTAGTGTATATAAAGTATTATAATTTTTTGCACGAATTTTTTCTCATATGCTTCAAAAATTAGAAACTATTTTAATTTGCACACAGAGTTTATAAACTCTTCAAAAAGGTATTTAATGAAGAAAAGATTAAAAAAATATTACTCTCGCTTTCTCTGATATTTCGCAAAGAATCTTACGTTTATCAGTGAATCAAAATACGAAGAAGATTAAAAAAATATTACTCTCGCTTTCTCTGATATTTCGCAAAGATTCTTACGTTTATCAGTCAATGAAAATACGAAGAAGATTAAAAAATATTACCTTCGCTTTCTCTGATATTTCGCAAAGAATCTTACGTTTATCACTCAATGAAAGTACGAAGAACTTGAGTTTTATGGTGTAGATTCCATACTGCATGGAAACGTTCGATGAAATCCTATATCTGTTATTCGCACTGAATGAAAAATGCAGCTATTCATGGGCATTAATCCCTCTAACGCTGAAAATTCCTGTAGGAATGTAAGAAGCAACTCGACTGAAATTTGATCCTTTTAGAAAGCTATCTAATAAAGCCTATCAGGGAGACTTTTAAAGATAAGATTTCTCTTACATTTTTACAAAGCGACGATAAAATAAATAAATAACCGAAGACGAGAAAAGGTTCCATTAAAATAAAATTCTTTTTGATTTTCCTGCACTTAAGCTGACTCTTGCAACTTTCTAGGGGAAGAAGATTTAAATCAATTGACTAAGTGAAATATACAACCCCTCCTCTAAGATCATGGTATTTCATAAAAGTATTTTCTTTGAATAAAATATTTCTAGAGGAAAATATTTTTGAACCATCTCCTGAATATTAAGATTAATGATTATCGTATGATGTGATTGGTCTTTATAATACTATTAAAATTGATTTTAAAGAGTTTCTTGGAAAACACATTTTTATCTAATAATTGAATTAGATTAATTCCTGGTATTTTTAGTTGTGATGTTTCTTTCTCTCTTTTAAAAACTTTACTTTAAAAAAAGTGGATGGATTTTTAAGTTTATTTGAAAAGCCGAAATAGAAATTTATAAAAGAATAGTTATTTCTGTTATCAAAGATCTATTTCATTACTAACGAAGACTAATATTATTATTCGCTTGTTATTAAATAAAAATTACTTTTTAATAATTTGATCTCACAGTTTCATCTCTACCTAATCTATTTTCTGTTATGACGTGCTTCCGTCAATTATTTTTTAATAATTGATCTCACAGTCTCCTCTCTACCTAATCTATTTTCTGTTATGACGTGCTTCCATCAATTATTTTTTAATAATTTGATCTCAAAGTCTCATCTCTACATAATCTATTTTCTGTTATGACGTGCTTCCGTCAATGTACGCAAACCTTCTGATCAGTTCCATTTATCCTAAAGGAGCCCATTGAAACCGTGATATTGGGTGGGGCGTGGCCTCCGACTGGCTCTAACTGGGTTATAGAGAAATGCCCAGATTTTACTCATGTTTTTCAGTTCTAGAGAGAGACAATCATGCCTCTACCGAATTTGGCTTAAAATTTAATGCAGATCTATAATTTTTGGAGTAATGACTGACTATATACCAAATTTCATCTTTCTAGTTCGTTCAGCTGCCTCTTGGTGAAATACTTACCAAAAGAGAGAATACTACAACGAGATTTCCCTAAGGATTTGGCTGTATCAAAAAATAGCTAAGAAAGAACGCAAAAATTTAAAGAAAAAAGCCTAGTTAATCTTTTACATTCTGCAAAACTTCTGCATTGAACATACTAGTATTAACAAAAAAGTTATTTCTTTTATAATATGAAAGACAATAAAGGAATAAATGTATTAACATGATTCCTTTTCCTGATTTTTGAATTATATGTCTGAGAGATACGAGGTTTAGGGACTTTTAGCAACAAAGACTGTTATTCCCTAATTCAAAAAAATATTTATTCCAAAATTCGTCTCAATCTGTTTAAAAATTAAGTAAAATTGTTATCAGTACATGGATCAGAAAAATTGCCATCCAATTCGGTCAAAACAAAAAGAAAATGGCGTCCTTCTAGAAGGGCGTCCATATTCTTTTTTTTTTCGTAGGATTCCTTGTTATAAAATTCAAAAGTTGGGCCACTAAAAACATTCATTAATCTCTACTAATAATAAAGGAACATGTGTGTGTGTGTTGGAGCTCTGCTGTGCAGATCGCTAAACTCAAAGATTCGAAATTTGTCGCAGATATACTTTAGAGGGTCGAAACGGGCATCTCATAGCTGGTTTTTTGAAATTTGAATCAGCATTTTAATTAATTAAAAATTAATGAAATTTTGGCTTTTTTCTTTGATAAACTCCAAAAATATTACAGGAGAAAAATAGGAAAATAAAATATTATAGGAGAAAAATAGGAAAATAAAATATTATAGGAAAAAAAAGACCTGAAAATTCAAATAATATTTCTTCTAAGATATCAATTAAGTCGCCGCACAATTTTTCTTTAATTTTAATAAATTTTTAAAAACATTTTTTGGTATAATTTACAGCGATACTTTTCATTGTTGCAAGAAATTCAAACCGTCTTCATTGCTAAACAAATTTTTATTTTCTTATTTCTCTTCCAGTGTTGAAATCTAAGGCAATAACCTACTGAATTACACTTTTTTTTATTTCGTCCATTTTTCTGTGAAATCTGTAATCAAAGTCCTCTAAAATGGTAAGTTCATTAGCGAATGTATACAGTAAGTTGAATTTAGTTAATATCTAAATCCATGTAAATGTTAGCTGTACAGCAATTTTAGATTAAAAAATATTAAACAATATAAAATGTCTGCTTATTTCAATCATTAAAAATGATTGTGTCTATATTAGGATAGGTGTACAATAACAGAAAAATATAGTCATATTATCTCATTCTCCTTAATACGTTCAATAAATTTTCTCTAGATGCAAAATAAATTCATTTCTATATAATTCTAATTGCATTTTTTGAGATGTTCTTATTTAAATACGATAGAAGGAATGAGAGCAAAGAAAGATGATAATTCATGCACGCATGATACACATGCAGTACTATGAGCCAATTAAATTTTGATTTTCATTCTGTACTTTGCGGGACGTAACGTAACGTAACATAATATATGTTGTGAATGAGCCTCCCAGTATCTCCATCATCCCAAGCCATTTGCCAGCATCTTCTGGCTTAAGAATGTTTTGATAAAAGACTTTGGAAACTCGAGTGGTGTTTCAGGAAAAATTTCCGTTTCTGCTGTCTCCTTAGCCAGTCTGCCTGCTTCTTCATTCCCTAATGTAACCTGCATGGGCTTTGATCCCCGACACTCTGATGTGAGGATGACTATGGAGTTGAATTGTGACAAGTCGGGCAATTGAATTGTGACTCTTTGGATTTGTTGCTGGCTTGGTTGGCTACAAGAATAATCAGTGAGTTGGGAGGGCAACGGCGTGTTCCACTGCTTTGAGAAGTGCTAGGATTTCTGCCTTAACACTGATATTATGAACTGTAACCATTGCGTATGGATACCTTATTTTAGCGAGCGTATTTTAGGTTTATTTTACCTTATTTTGTGTACAGATACATTATTATTTATATTATATTTATTATATAGAAAATACGGCAGTCAGTATCATATCTACAATATTAAGTCAAAACTATCACATATTGTATTTAGTGTAATTCAACATTCACGCGGTTTTATGATTTAGTAATATTGATTATTCACATGCTCCCAGAAATGCCCCCATAATTTCCACAGATTAAATAAGATCCAATTGTAGATACGCTCGAATGACATTTGAACAACGAAACAGCCACAACTCCCACCCCCTAACAATCAGACCAACATTTACCATTTAATTAAACACGCCATTCACGAACACAATAATCGTTTCCATACCCTTTAATTTCTGTCCATTCAACGTCAAGAAAAGGCGACCAGAATGCGTCTTCCCAAAGGTCCTCCCATTTTCTCTCTCGGCTGAGGGTACTGCGGACTCGGTTTTTCCCACCAATTCTGCCTACTGAAGACAATACTTGGTCTGCCTCAGATAAACAACAAAATAATTGTTATTTAAGGTGTGAAATTGTTACCTAAAATCGCATATCAAAGCCCGTAATTCACCCGTTATGATATCCAGCTTCATAATGGAGAAAGGGTTTTAAATGGATATTGCAGCTAGTTTGTTTGAATATCTATAGTTTTAAAATGATATATGTTTTCTTCAATACTTAATCATAGACTGAACTCCCGATTAAATGAAAAGTTTCAACTTTGTCCTAGTGAAAGGGATGCCAAGTAGATTAATGACTGAGGAGTTTCAAATTATTCAAATTCCCGCAATCATCACAATCAGAAAAGGAAATAAAACGTCAAGAAGAGGCGACCAGAATGCGTCTTCCAAAATGTCCTTCCGTTTTCTCTCTCGGCTGAGGGTACTGCGAACTCGGATTTTCCCACCAATTCTGCCTACTGAAGACAATACTTGATCTGTCTCAGATAAACAACAAAATAGTTGTTATTTAAGGTATGCAATTGTTACCTAAAGTCGCATATCAAAGCTCGTAACTCACCCTTCCAGCTTCATAATGGAGAAAGGTTTCTAAATGGAAATTCCAGCTAGTTTGTCTGAATATCTATAGTTTTAAAATAATATATATTTTCTTCAATACTTAATCATAGACTGCACTCCCGATTAAATGAAAAGTTTCAACTTTGTCCAAGTGAAAGGGACGCCAAGTATAATTAAGGACGAATAACTGACTGTACGGTTTCAAATCATTCAAATTCCCGCAATCATCGCAATCCGAAAAGGAAATAAAATGATTTGGTAATGTTTATCAAATTAAATTATTTATATAGGTTTAATTAAATTAAATTTTTTAGCGTCCACTTTGAAGCAACACGAGGGCTGTTTTAGGAGAGGGTAGCTCCAAATTTCTACACCGAATCAGAAAGAGAACCTTTGACCTAAATTGAGAGATATAACTTGCACCAGATCCTCAGACATAAAGGATCTAATGGTGAAACTGAGATTTGAATATCGCATCTATGACCATGTAGCCGAGACTCTGTGACTTAGGTCACAGTGGACCCGGAAATCTGATGAAGAAACGAAGTTAAAGTGAATGTTCAAATATATCGAGAATGGTGCATGATGCGGCACCCAATCTCGCCAGACTTCCACACCATACCACTTGAAAAAGTTTTGACCATCTCTCCCTTTCAGGGACCGAAAAAAAATTATATTTCTTTGTAAAAGCTATGCTAAACGGTGTATAAATCCACAAGAAAGCCAATGACCTCCCCAAAACTTTCTCGCATACGACTAATACGGGTGGGGAAAAAATACACCGCGCACCAGAAAACGTGCGGTATTCCTTAATGTGGGGAAAACTCTCCAGCGTTCAAGACTTTTTTTTGCGTAGTAGAATGGGGAGAAAAACGAATATACAATTTCAAAGCCTTTTTTTACCCGATTTAAATGACAGTTGGAGACGAAACTACAATTAGGGTTTCAAGACTGCTTCCGAAATTTCATTTATTTAAGTCACTTCTTTTAGAAGATATCGTCTTCAGAAGTATGCGATTATACAGACCGACAGACACTCAACCCTTCGACGGATTTTCCTAAAATTTGATACGGACCTACATTCTTAGTGATAAAACTGTGTACCAAGTTTTTTTCATACAGCTATTCAAGTTTTTGGGTTATAGCATTCAAATGAACGCGGTCAGACAGACAGGAATACTTTCCGTAGACGGATGTTGTCCAAAATTTGGTAGAAAGCGAAAATTTATCTGTCAAGATCACTTACCATATTTCATCCTTGTAGCTTTAATAGTGTTCGAGTTATTGTGTTGACAGACACACAGACAGACATAATTCCAAAATTGTGTTTTTCGGACTCAGGGAAGTCTAAAACATGGAGATTCGTCAAAATCTCGAGTTCGAATTTTTTGACGATTACAATTCTTTCTCTTTGTATACTTCGTATACGGAAAAGTAAATATTAGAGCTTGTGCTGTAATCTGTTGCCTGTATCAGATACTAAACACGCATAATAACATGTAATGTATAAAGAATACTGCTTGGTTAAGATAAAGACTTAAAAAGGAGGTTTCAAATGAAAACCACCGCTCCTGAAAGGACTAGCTCAGATTTAAATTGGAAGAACGGAGGATCCTTGCAGAAACGGGTTCCCAAACAAGAACCCTCCTGCTCCGAGGCCGACACCGTAAAATAAGGGTTCGTGATCAAATAACTTAGGAAATTGATTTTCAAATTCGACATTTCTATGTATCTAATCCCAATTAGTCATTTTATTTCATAATTTATCTTAAAACGTTCCTATGGGAAAGTAGAATTTTGGATTCTGAGGGTAGCATGAACTTCCTAATTAGTAATTTTATTTCATAATTTATCTTAAAACGTTTCTATGGGAAAGAAGAATTTTGGATTCTGAGGGTAGCATGAACTTCCTAATTAGTAATTTTAGTTCATAATTTATCTTAAAACGTTTCTATGGGAAAGAAGAACTTTGGATTCTACGTGTAGCATGGACTTTCCTTAGTAGATTCGAAAGAGAAACGTTAGGAATGTATGAACATAAATTGAAATGAAAAATAAAAATAAATAAATAAATAAAACATCCAGGTTGTTCAATAAACGAAAAAAGAAAATAGTTCAAACATTCGTCTCAACTGTTGCCATAAACGGAAATCAGGGACTTTTTCATAAGCATCGACCAATCAAAACTGTCAGTTGCAAAAGGCTTTTAAACAGAATTCAATAAACGAATATCTATACATATGCAGCCATGAAAAGCAATTTCTGTATCTGAGAAAGAGAAATAACGACACAAAATAAATGAAGGTGACCAACAATAAAATAGAGACACAGGTGAATTTACACTAGAAAAATGGCGCAAAGATATCAATTCCGAATTTGAATCATGAGAGAAAATCTCATTATTTTGTGATCGCCAAGAAAAGAATTTAGAAGGAGTTTTGAAGAGAAATGTATCTGAATGCAATAAATTTTCCACCTGAAAGGATCGGCAGAATAAGAATCCCTTGCCAGCGATAAAGTTAATACTTTCAAAGTATTGGTATTATCGGTATTGATAACCAATTCGGATAGAATTGCTCTTTATGCAGAATGAGCTCATATAAGGTAGAGAAATCCTCAGCCTGTAAATTTTAAGCCCGTTTAAAAAGTGCTGATGTGAGTTTTGAAATTCTTTGCTAAGAAGAATTGACGTTCACGAAGTTGAAACTTTTCTGTATAAAACTTTGTTGCAAGAATGCGTTTAAAACATCTAAAAGAGATTTCGATACTTTTATGAATTCCAATTGAATAGCGAAGCCAAATTAAAAACGGATATGGTTTTAAGGGGTAAAATAATTTATTATTTGATAGGCGGTGCGTATAAAATTTTCGACGGTTGCTTCTGGCAGGCGCTAAATTTTGGCAGATTTTGAATAATCTTTCTCAAGACCCTCCTCAAATGACCATATTTGTTGGAACAAATCATATACCAAAATGCTATCATTTTCATTTTGAAAAATATGGGATGTAATATCTCCTTTATTTTATCCAATGAAGAACGAATTTTAAGTATAATTCTGTTTAAGAGCTTTAATCCCTCGATACTTTAACCCTCTCACATAGAGCAGGGCGGTCGGGGGCGTTTTGAAATTTTCCCTTAACAGCTTTGAAGGCCGATCTGAAGAGGTTGGCTTCTTCTGAGGTGAGGTTCTGAGATCGCTTAGGAGATAAGCGTGGTAGGGGGACCAATTATCCTTGCCCACTGCAGCCCATTTCCGTGCACCTTACGGGAAGGTTGCGGGGCGGATGGGGGTAAATGACCAGCCAGTTTGGGAGAGTCCAATTCATGTCGTATCCTCCCCAAAAGTCCCGGTTTTAGAGGGGATAGAAGAAAAAATCACCTCGGAATTAAAGAGTTAATATAATCCTATTTCATCAATCTGAGATGGAAAAGTAACTTACCAATATATGGACTTCTAGCCCCATCTGCGATCAGTACTATTTATCATTGATTTTTCGTACCTGCTAATATTGAGAGCATCCAAAACCTGTTGAGCTAGTTAAAATCCGAGAATTTTCCTGTTTGGAAAGCATAAAAGCTGTGAAGGCGTCGGCAACCCCCTCTTTCTGATTTGGGCACTTCTCCATTAAAGCGCAAAGCTTTGTGCTCAAAATTTAAATGATGGTTATGGTTGTGATTCCCGCGAAAAACGTGATGATTTTTTTTCAAGGTACTCTTTAATTTATAATAAGAATAAATGAAGACTGCAAATAAAATATTAATTGGATTAAAAGGAAAGCAATTCCCTTCAAGATCTCCACACCTCCAACTAACTTCTGTTTTACATGTAATGCTTTAGAATAAAGTTCAGAGTTGCACCAAGTATAATCGTCTTAATGCAATTTTTCAAGAATGGATCCAAAAAGTTTACAAGGGTAAAAAAAATTATTTATTAGCATTAGATGGCAAATAAAAAAAGAATAAAGAGGCTTACGTGCCGATCACTTTTTCACATTATCATCAAATCAAATCATGGCATTTATCTGAACGCAGGACCGACTTGTTTAACTACGCTTGCTAGAAATGAGGTCCCATTTAGCCAACTCTCTGCAGCTGTTTTCACATCACTGTTTTAAAAGAACCTTGTTCCAGATAAGTGTTCCTTCTTATTTCGGAAAAAGGAAATACTCACTGGGCCATCCGAAGCAAACGCCCTGGCTTGTTGAGTAAGGGTGTCATCCTCCTGCATGACAATACGCATACTGCTCGCAAAACTCAAAAATTGCTGCAAAAGTTTATCTTGGAGTCTGGAGTCGCCAGCAACCCCTATTCAACGCAGATTTCGAACTCAACCTGGGTTCCAAACACTTCTCTGGAACAAGGTACTCTTCGAACAGTGATGTGATACAGAAAATAAAAAAAATACTATAGTGCCCAAGTCAATAAAGAAGTCATAGTAAAAACCGTATTATCTGCAGCACTAGACTGCTGAGTTAGGCAGAGAAAGTAAACTAATTTTCGCTAAATTTTCTTTATAAGTCTCCACTCTATCTTATGCAGCCATCTTCGGGTGAAATATTTATTCTAGCAGTAAGCCTTGTACAGTAGGGCGGGCCGAAAATAACTTTTTTTTTCTTTTCGAAACGCTATAGTGCGGAAAACTTACCCCTAGAGTAGATAAGTAAAATGTAAGAAATAATTTTTATTTTGCTTTCATCTGGCCCTAAACTTTTCGAAAATATACGATTTTAATAATTTTTCTAATAACTGGGAAACAATCAAATTACTTCTATAACAAGTAGCTATAGGTATAGTTTAGTACAACAAAGCGTAGGAAAGATAAATAAATGGAGAAGTAATACATTTTACAATTTATTAATAGCGCATTACACTAAAAAACCCCCATTTTTTCACAAAAAATTGACTAATTGCCATTGAAACAAAAAGTTATTTTTGATTGTGTAAAATTTCAATTTGTAATCATATATAGTCCTTTACTTGCCTTCAGTTTCTTTTGGTAAAATAAAATTTAATTTTTTAAAAATAAGATTTGCTTGATAAACATAGCATTGAAGATCTTGAAAGAAATGTAGTTCTTATAAAACCGTCTCTGGAATTTGAACTGGCGGCTTTTTGTGATGCCTCGGTTACCAGCTTCACACATCATTCCACTGCTTGAGTGTGACGTGGGAACTTGTCAAAGTCCAACTCAGCCGTTGTTCCACCTGATTTGCCCTTCGGCCAAATCTCTTGATTCGAGAATCTTCGCAACAAAGTTGGTGGTAAAAGTGTAATAGTATTCCAGTGAATCATTTCAATGTAGTATGTAGCTGGGAAATTGATTTTTGGTGGTTGGAAACTCCTGATGGACTTTTTTTAGAGAGAAGCTAAGTTTCTAGCTTTTATAATTCTTCTAAAACCTAACTCTTTTATAAGATCCCTCTTATCTACTATCATACTCAAAAGCACGTTTCCTGGATAGGAAAAAACGCATTTCTCTGAATTACTTGGCCAATGACTTTTAACAAGTTTTCTGGCAGGAATCTTGACGATTTTATAACTTCAAATACATGTCCTGGTCCATTTGTGAAGTACTTACTTTTCTTAATATGAAACCATACAGGCTTATGACTTTGGGATAAAAGAAACTAAGATCCTGTGTTCATCTGTTGGGTTTTCAATACTTAAATACAAACGGAGAATTCTGTTCGCCGTTGTAAACCACCTTGAATGGGAAAGTGGACCAGGTTCACGAACAGATAAATCTTCAAGACAGCTGCCTAATTTTACAGCATAACTTATGTCCAGCAGATGTTCTTGATATTTGCTTAAAATTTTCCGTTCGATTTCTGAAATCTCACACTCATTAATTTTAAAATTTACCACTGGGAGTTTCTCACATTTACTGAGCTGTGTACCAATTGGGCCACTAAATGATTTTGGCACAGTCGTTTCACCATCTAAATTTATGAACAGATGCCGAAATGGCAATTCATTAAAGTGTAAGAGGCACACACACCACCGTAGTGGTCTTTTATTTTGTTTTTCAATTTGGGAAATAACGCCTGTTTTCTATCCCGTATTGGTGACGATTCCATCACATCCAATTGCGCCCATTTCATGTAATAAAAATCCAGTTTCGTTCAAATAAGAAAGAATACTCTTGGCAATATTTTGAGCAGACCCAGAAGAGGGTGCAACGCGACCAACGAACACAGAATCTGGTTCTTGTAAAATTGAATAATGTTCCTCTTTTATGGTTCTTCAAAACCGCTTTGATTTTAATTTTTCAATCACGAGGGTATCTACCCATGCCACACCCAAGAAGTGAAACGATGTGTCAAGCTGGTAACCGAGGCATCACAAAAAGTAATCGGTTCCAATTCCAGATATTGTTTTATAAGAACTACACTTCTTTCAAGATCTTTAATGACAAGTTTTTCAAGCAAATCTTATTTTAAAGTACCAAAAGAAAATGAAGAAAAGTAAAGGACTATTTTTGATTACAAATTGAAATTTTACACAATCCAATCGGAAATAACTTTTTGTTTCAATGGAAATTTGTAAATTTTTTGTTAAAATAATGTGTTTTTTGAGCGTAATGCGCTATTAAAAAATTGTAAAATGTATTATTTTTTTCATTTATTTACCTTTCCTACATTTTGTTCCACTAAACTATACATCTAGCTACTTGTTATAGAAGTTATATGATTTTTTCCTGTTATTAGAAAAATATGATCATCGTACATTTTCGAAAAGTTTAGGGTTGATGCGCTACCGCCAGACGAAAGCAAAATAATTTTTTTTGAATTTTACTTATCTACCCTAGAGGCAAGGTTTCCGCGCTATAGCATTTCGAAAAGAAAAAAAAAGTTTTTTTCGGCCCACCCTATTGTACAGAGATTTCCCGTAGGACGTTATCTTTAACGTTAAATGACTTCAGAATTCCTGTACTTTATAATGCAGCTATGAAGCAAAATTGGCCGAATTAAACTGTCTGTTCCACAGAATCGTTGATACTTCATTTAATTAAATGATTCAATTACAATTTTTAACTATGTAAGTAAATAAATGGATTACCAAGAATCTTGGCTATACAGGAAGGTCGTTTACAAACTTAAAGGATAAGTAAGGCAACGAAACAAGTTCATTTCCGCAATAGAACATAGGGTCGGATATGCAAAGGGGATTCTCTGCAGGGAATCTTTGTGAGTGAATGAAGTAAAAGAAGAGGATACACAAGAATGGACTACAGCACAGATTGAATGGAATACAAATTTACAATAGCACAATAATCAAGTTGCAAGTATAAGAACATGCGAAGCGTGTATCGCATCAGACGGTAAGTCCTTTGAACATTTACTTTAAATGCTTCAAAGTTTCGTTGTAGATACTGCTTCCTACTTGATTATTATTATATCTTCCATGCCGCATATGATTTGAAAAGTTGTTGTTCATGCATCTGGGTTGTACTATTGTAGATCTGCATTCCACACAATCTGTTTCATTTAGTAACAGTTGATGGCTATTCAAACCTTACTTTCAACTGAAAATACACTTCATGAAACAATCCTGTTGCGCTTCAAAGTTTCGTTGTAGATACTGCTTCCTAGTTGATTATTATTATATCTTCCATGCCGCATATGATTTGCATAGTTGTTATTCATGCATTTGGGCTGTACTATTGTAAATCTGCATTCCTCTCAATCCGTTTCATTTAGTAACAGTCGATGACTACTCAAACCTTACTTTCAACTGAAAAGACACTTTATGAAACAATCCTGTTTGCGAAATTTTTGATGAATAATATGGAAATTCTCATTTCAATTCTTCAAATTTAATCATTAACTGTAGCACCACATTATTACAACTTTCAATGATATTATAAATCGAAAACTTTCTATGTGCATATTTTAGCATTATTGTTTTAATATGGCAATTACATCGTATACATATTTCAAACTGATGTTCACATAATTTCATAAGGATAGTTTCCTCTTAGCTTTATTTTTAATTAGCCGCCTTAGTCGACCAGCTTTCTCGCCGGGAATATCATTTCAATTGAATCTTGCATCATTTTATTTTCGTGGTTCTCTTAACAACGTAATTTTAAACTTCAGATTGTGGTAGATATTTAGCCCATATTCTATTAGTGACCTTGAAACTCTTCTGTTCATTGTCTATATAAATGTTACTAATGGAGTCAAATAACTGATCATGTCATGTAACCTCTAATTCCATGTCGTCGGCACTATCTTCACTTTCTCATATCCTCTTATAAAATACGCATTTTCAACATTTATTGACGCAGAATATTTTATGGCCAGCGGCATGTTAGCTGTATTAAAACATGTTCAGAAAAGAATGAAAACATAGCAATCATAACCATTCAGCTTACTGGATATATTTTTTAATGTAGGCAATGCAGTATCTCGGACAGCTGAAATAAAATATGAAAGTAATTGTATAGGATAGTATCTCATATTACTACAATGAAAGAGAAATATGCAATTAAATATTTGTTTATACAATGAAATACGTTGGAATTGAGTTGCAATAATGAAAAGTATTGTTGTAAATTATGCCAAAAATATATTTAAAAGGTTATTAAAATTAGAGTGAAGATTGTACGGCAACTTAATTTATATAATTGAAAATGACAATATTTGCACTTTCAGACGGTGTAGAAATTATTTCTGTACTGTAATATTTTCGGAAGTTATTAAGGAAAAACGCCAAAATGTCGCTTAATTTTTAATTAATTAAAATTTCAAAAAAGTGGCTCCGAGGTGCACATTCCCACCCTCCAAAGTATGCTTGTGCCAAATTTCGTGGCTCTAAGTCCAGAGGTCTGTCTTGTAGAGGACCAACACACACACATTCTCCTATGTTATTAGTAGAGATTTAAGCGATAATCCTAGTTGAACGTAAATAAATCTAACGCCATATGCTCTCAGAAAATCCCACCTAATTACCTCTTATGTAAGTCTTTCCCATTGCAGATATTCACCAACGGCATTTGAACAGCGAAACCATCACCAAACCTTCACCTTTCAGCAACTAAGTCAGCCTTTCCATTTAATGAAACGCATCGGGCACAAATACCTTAATCGCTTCTATATCCATTCAGTGCCAACAAATGGTGGCCAGACAGGATCTATACTAACAGCTTTCCATTTTCAAACTCGGCTAATAATGGACTCGAATTTTCTGCCAATCCGGAACAGTTATCGACTAGTCTCGGTCAACCACAGAACAATGACGAGTTAAGCAGTGCTTTGTCGCCACAATTCACGAATCAAAGCCCGGAATGTATTTGAAATGATTCTCTGGTCCATGAAAGAGAAAGCGTTGAGAATGGAAATTGCAGTTTGTGTGTTAAAGCAGCCCCGATTTGGTCTGGTTAATACTTGATCGCGGTTACTGCGCATAGATAGGTGAAAGTCTAACTTTGTCTTTGAAGGAAAAAGTTTTGTGGTATATTTTTGCCTTTATGTCTGTAAATTTAATAAAAATTGTCTATAATCTTATTTAAAAATCTGTTCTGTTATTGACGATATCACTAATTGATCACTAGTAAACGTTTGTTTTATTATAAAAGAGCCTGAATGTTAAGTTAGAGTGAAATTACGCGACGAATGACAGGATGATTTTATTAAAAATACTTTTGATTTGCGAAATTGATTATAAATGAATATTAATTAATAAGAACAGGAAAATAAATACGACGTCTAAGTTTATATGCGAAAAAATCTTTATTAATTTGATACATCTCAAAATAAGTTTTGGATGAAATATTTTTATTAATAACCTAAACAACGCACTCGCTGTGAAGCTTCTAATAAAATTCTCCGAAATTATGAGAAAGTTTTGGGAAGATATATTTCGAAATATTATAATTATAAATTCAGAATTCAATATTTCCATTGCTACGCCATAATCGATAATTTATATTATGAATATAACACTTAAAACTAACTTTTAAACGTCATCATCATCCTAGTAGTAAAAGAATAAATAACCAATAGTTTTAATTGCACTGGTTTGATCTATATGATCAATTCAGCATGAGATATCTAAAAGCATTAGGGCAATTTACGTAACTATATACTCATATATAATGCATTATGTCAATTACTAAAACACTAAATTGCATTTGTGACCAATGAGATTGTTTTTCGATAGGGCTACTCTGAGTTAGCATACATACATTGCTTTCTGAGAAAACAGAAAAACTGCAATTGTCGTGTTGGGGAGCCATTCTTACAAGGGTGTCTAAAATGTTCGTATACTGATATTAATTTTATTGTAGACCAAAAAAATATTTAATAATAAATTTAAATATATGAAATTAAGAACAGGATTTGGCTTGTATGTAGACAGTCATCTATTTTGTTTTCCTAATCTATGCTTGTAAAAGAAGTTACTTACAATATGAATGATAAAGTAAGTATCTGCACGCTGATACCTAATACCATAGTAGTGCATAATCTTCAGCTCTTTTATCTTACTATAGAGCGTTATATTAAAGAATATTATGTGTTGAATTACAATTCTCAACCCCAAGTCCTATTATGCTGCCTCATCGTGGCGGGGGTGGTGGCCCTGGGTGGAATGGGCGATGTACGTCTGGAGTTTTTTCTCCTGGCAGTTCACCCAAGGCGTGAAGGCATTCCATTATACCCAGCTAAAGCATAAAGGCCAAAGTGAGACTTCTTCCCTCGGGCGTCCAAGGTCTAGTGCCAACAGAAGCTGCACTCTCCTCCACCATGAATCGTTCGCCTATAATTTTCTGTGGGCGAGCGGACTCTTGAACTTGGTCTAGCTTAGGACTGGAACAAATGGAATAAGAAAAAAACAACACAATTTTCAAAGAGTAGTGTGAGTATTTTGAATACAATAATGCAGCTTATATTCTAAAGTGCGTATAACTCAAATTCCTATTTCGGGCCACAGACCGTGCAATTACTAGCTACGGTTTTAACAGGGCGTCAAATTTCTCTAGCCCAGGGCGCTTAAAGTTGTTAAGACGATCCGGAAAACTCCAGTTATATTTGTCAATTCTTTTCACTAGAGGAAAGTTTCTATCAATAGGGAATGTACACTTAAGAAAAAAAGAAAATGAAAGTGAAGCTCAAATTTCATTGCAATTGTAGTGAAATTAAGATAATTTACAAATTAGCGGACTAGGTTGACCTTGCCGCTTCTACAAATTTGTCATTAATTTTTACTTAATTGTGAAATAAAATATAGTACAACTCTGGTTAACTTTTCGGATAGCGACTTATTCGATTAAGCCATCTGAGCATCAATTCCTGTGTTGTATCTAATTGAAGTATGTAATTCTGAAATGTTTCGAGTGTGAAGGGAATTCAAAACTCTCTTATTAGATTGCACTTATGTTCTTTATTAAAATTAACCCTCCATCGAGCGTAACATTCGCGCCGGCGAGTTAGGGCGCAATACGCCAGGCACTTGTAAACAGAATCGTTATTAGTATTGTTAATAACCACTCATTTTAATTTTAGAATTCTAAAATTAATCACTAACCTTCTTGGGGAGGCTTAAAAGTAAAAAGTGGGGATATCATTGCTATTTCCGTGCAGTACAATACGTGTTTTTGGGTTTGTGATTTTCGATTCATTTCGGATAACCTACATTTCGGTAAAACGGTGTTTCACTGTATCCATAAATTTAATAAAAATATATTTAGGAACACTCTTTTGTTAGAGTAATAAAGAGTAGAATTTTTAATGATACCCACTTATCTGTCTTTAATTTTCACTCCATGATTATACATAATGGAATCTTAAAATCATCTTTTTCTGAAATTCACTACGAGGTGGAACCACTCACATGGAATAAAAATGATTCCGTTTATTACTTATTATCTAATTACAATATGACAATTATGGCCCCCGGCTTATTAAACCCCGACTTCTTCATTTATTTTATTTTTAATGTCATCTATGTTAGTAAAGAAGTTTCACTTTTTCCTTCAATGACTCAAAAATAAATATCTATGTAAAAAAAACCTGATGAAAAACTAGCTTAACTTGTTTAGCCTTGATGTTAATTAATAAAAATTCAATCGACATTAATTCGAAAATTTTATTAAAAAATTATAGAATTTAAGGGGGCGGATATTCAATCTAAAATACATTTGAACTTTTTAAGAAAAAAAACGATGAATGGTTTCGAAAGTATTTTAAATCGATTTCAATATTTATTTTTGATTTAGTAGTTGACCTAAACACACCGAAAACGATAAAAATTTTGGAATAGTTCAGAACGCGATTTGAAATTTTAAAGACAGTTAGTTTGCTTCAGTGACAATCTCTCAAGCTCTGTCTTCAGCTACAGCTAAAAGACGATAAAATTAGGAAACCTTACCATAAATAGTTTTTCATAAATAGCAAATAATATAAAACATAATTCACACGATGGAAAGCGTTGAAGTTACTTATTAAATGTTTTGGAATATTTCCTGAATTCTCATATTATTCTTGTGAAAACCGAGGCAATTTTACTGTTAAAAGTAATTTTTAAAAGATTTAATGGTATTTATATAGCATTTATATTATATTAACGAAATTCTTTCCCTTTTTAATCGTTTTGAAAGGCATTTGAATTTATCGCACAATTATTTATTAGATATATTTTAACCTTGCAAATATTCGGAACGTTAAAAATAAAAATTAAAAAAACAAATACCTACCAAATTTTACTAAAATTTTACAAATCTTATTTTTAAGCTATTTCCTTCATTCTTTCAAATTTCAGATTTTGTTTATGTTTTATACAATTAATTATCAACTTTTCCGCAGATTACAACAGTTCCCTCCATAGAGAACAATGGGAATGAAGGGAATAAATTAATACAAATCAAGAAATATCAAACCGATTGTTATGAAATTTCATGGGACACAAATGAAGTCCAATTCCTTTAAACTATGCAAATTTCAAATCTCCGCTGTTTTCAGTTTCGTCGCTATGATTTTTGTCTCGCTAGGAAACGAAACTGGACCGCTGTGCGTTGGCGAGATTCAGTTAACACTTGGCATGTTAGGAATTTTTTTTGCGCATGCGCACTCTCAATGTTGTTGTTCATTTTTCGTTGAAAATGTCGAAATACAGCGTTTTTGAGCGTATATCGATTCTACTATATCGGCCTACTATTCGAGCAATAACAGCCCGATTGCGGCTCAAAGGAAATTTGCGACCGAGAACAAGCTGAAGGCAACCGGTCCAAGTGTTTTAACAATCAAAAATGTGATTGGAAAGTTCGAGAGAAATGGTAGTGTCGATGTCTCGACACTTCAACGATTTTTGCAGAATTTTGCTCTTCGTCTGCGCCACGTCATAGCCACTGATGGCAAGCATATCGTTGCATGTAATAAACTAAATCCGAACATCTGTAGTTACTTTTAAAATTTGAATAAAATTTTTGAACTCAGTAGTTTTTGAAAATATAATTTCTTATTTCATATAGCTCAATAATCGCCATCTGTTAAATTGATCTATTAACTTTTTAATAAGCTCTGGAAATTTTTAAATAGAGTGTTGGCATCGAAAATACATAAGTGTACAATATTTCAAACTTTACCATAGTAGAAAGACTGTGAAAAATAAATTAAAAAATTCCAACTTTATAAACAAGAAACTTTTTTACCATCTTCAAAAGTAAAGAAGAAATATTTAGAAGTGTATAAAGAGAAAAAAAAATAAATAGTTGATTATAAGAAATATTTTCAGAATATTTTATAAGAAATATTTTTAAAATATTATTATCGTTAAAATCAGTTTTTGAACAGTGAATTATTAACTAATGGAAATAATTTCAACTCTAAAATTTTGGAGATCTTATTGCAAAGTCATTGCCCATTGTCGCGATAACTTAACGAAATTTTTCTCATTTGAATTTTATTGTAATTTCTCTGGGGAAAGTTTGAAGAAGAGGCATGAGATGAACAATCAGTTTAATACAGCTTGGAGATGTTGTTTCACGAAGATGATAAAATACCAAGTTTTTAGATTTTGAGAAAATGTCAATAATCTATACATACAAAATCAGAATCAATAATTTTTTTATTACAGGTTTTACATCTTGGAAATGGTTTAAAGGAAAAAATATAAATAATAATTCCGTAATTGAAGTGAATAATAATTGAAATTGAAGTGAATTTTTATGAATAAGTTGTCTGTAAAGCGAATAAATACAATATTAATTACATCACATCAAATTTTGATATGTGAAAAATATGCTTTATGAATAAAACTATTAAATTTAAAGCAAGATTTGAAACATTTGGAAAAATTATTTCCTTTCAAGAGAACTAAACGTGACAGATTGAAAAAGTCACGGGAAAATCAATCTTCGCGACAAAAAACTACTTTACTTATCATATACTACATCTCTTATACACAAAATATCTTAGTCCAATGATGACCTTATTTTTAGAGGTAAAATATTTATGACGTTTTTGAAACAATTCACATCTTTCATCGAAATTCATTCCATTCAAAATTAGGCTTCTATTTATTTCATATTCTAGTAATCTCCAGCAAAATTTAGGTCTCGAAATTTAATAGTAGTGCATTGTCGATGTATCAGGAAGGAGAGAATGTTTTTATAAATATAAACAACAACAAAATGAATTGAAAACAAAGCTGATCATTTCTTGATCGATAAAACAAAAAAAAGACGGAAACTCCATGGCAAATTTTCACTCGAATTGCATTCCGGGTTACTTCCATTATTACTATCCACCAATCAAAAGCTGTCATTTACACAAAGCCTTTATAGAGAATTCAATCAATGAATTTCTTTTCAGCGAGAAAAGCGAATTTCATATACGTTATACAGATAAAAACACAAACAAAACAATCGATAACTGAATTCACCTCGAAGAAAGTTGGCAGAAAATCTGAATTGCAAATTTGTATCACGAAAGAGAACCCTCATTATTTCACGATCGGGAAGAAAATACACAGTAAAAGGAGAAAGCGTCGAAAGGAATGAAAAAAACTTTCATAAAGAGAAATGGATCCGAATATAATCCATTTTCCCGCTTGATAAGATCGTTAGAATACGAATGTCTAGCCAGCGATAAAGTTAATACTTTCGAAATATTGGTAATATCTGCGTTGATAACCTCTCGGATGGAATTCCTTCTTGTGAAGAATGATTCGAAAGGATGTAGAAAAATCCACTCTTTCTATATTTTAAATCCGCTTGAAAACTGCTGATATGTGTTCCGTTCTTTAGCTGAGTGAACCAGATTCGGCCGAGAATAAACATAATGCTTTAAATCTTTGTTGCTAGATATTTACGAAATGACTAGAAACGACTTAGATCTTTTTTCAAATTACGCAGTGAGATCTAATTTAAGCAATTAACAACATTAATAAATCAAGTAATTAATTTTTCATGATTTTTTGTATGATTCTTCTAAATTCACTTTGTGAATATTTTAGAATTTTATATCGATTTAAAATTTAACATAAGGCTTTTGATCTTAGAACACCACTGTTCATGTTATAAAAATGTGCGATTTTTTTAACAAGATAGACATGAATATTAACATCAATGATATTATAATGTAATTGAATTTAAATTTTTCGTGATAATGTTACACAGATAAAAATCTTTAGATGAATGCTGTTATTCTGTTGGAAAAGTTATAGCAGTCATTAATGTGTTGACTGTGACATTTTCCGAACATTTTCGTTCTAATTGTGGGACTGCAGTTATGACTGCATAGCAGGACGAAATTTGCGACTGATATTAGCTCTCTTCTTTTTATGGTGAAAAATTTAATCGTCATTATTTTATCTATATACTGTAATATTCGTAAGAAATAAAAAATATATATTTGTGGAATTATTAAAATTTTTAAAGAAAGTAAATTAATTAGATAAAAAAATTGTTTGGTCATAAAATAAATTAATTTTAAAATATCGTTTGGCTGGAAAAGAAATTCATTAAAAAATCGTTTGGCATTAATTCTTTTCTAAACGTTATAAAAACAGTGTGGCAACGATATATGCGTCTTTTGCTACCGTTGCCTAGCAACGGTAAAGAATAATGATGATTGAACATGGAATTCGATGCAAGTCAGAGATGTAACGTTTGTGATGTAAGTGTATATGTTTGTTTTACATGTTTGTGTTGTGGAAGACGTCCAATAAATACATTATTTTTGATAAAGAAGGCTAACCAATTCTTCATGCTATTCTGAAATACATCACAATACCTAAAGAAATTATTCGAAAGAGGAAGTGTTTGAACCTCAATTACTAAGAAACTGCGAAGGCTAATTAAATAAAAATTGAAAGACAGCGTTTTAAATTATAGTTTTTCCATTGCGATATATAAGTTCATGAGTGGTCAGCATTTGAAACACTGGTGTTGTATATCAGTCAATATAGTATTTACATCTTAGGTGCAAATATTCAAATTTAAAGTTTAGTTAAGCAGACTTCCTTTTTCTCCAGTGGTCATTTAACCTAGCTGGGAACTGTTTTCAGAGCAGCACCGGCGAAATAGGGGATAACTATTCCCTATCTCTAGCCAAACGATTCCGTATTTCTCCCCGAACGATTCCCTATCTCTCCCCAAACTATGTCTAGGATATCTATAGGGAATAAAGATTCTCTATCCCGCGAGAGAGGGAATCGTTTTAAAACTTTTTTTCACTGCACAAGAATGTTTCACGAGTCAAAATTTGAAAATAAATAACTTTCAAAATGAATCATAAAGGAAAATGAAGTAATAAGTAATGCTGTGTGCGCGAATTTTGATCCATTGGTGGGGCAAAACTCTATGCAGCTCTGGTCTGTCTCTCTTAATTTTTCATCGATTTTCCGTCTTCCTTTTATGTTTTCATTACTTTTTTGTCATTTTCGTTGATCATTAAGCTCTCAAAGTGGTAAAGTTGCTTTAAAACCCTCTGAGCGGTTAGCTATTATGTTGTCCTAGTTTTAAGTCTTAAAAATTTGCTTTTTAAAGTAAATAATTGCGTTTAATCAAGTCTCTGAAATCTTAAGAATATTCTATCCATTTTAGCTTAAGAAATTATACATATGAACATGAATTATCTGCTTTTGAACTCAATATGAGGAACGGGAAAATACGTGTGAAACGCTTAGGGGGTTAAAATTAATATTTCGCTGTAATATTGTGACTCCAGGGCGTCTCCTAAAACTGGCGCCAGGAGCATTTATACCCCTTCTTTATCCCCCCGGTCCCTACGCCACTGGGGAACTTCACATATTCCTTTGCAGTGTAGGAGAAAGTGCAAATATAAGAACCCAAACACTACATCAGAATCCTATCTCACTAATTCAACAGTGAGGTGGGTCAGAGTAAATAAAGTATTATCTATGAGCAGACTACTGATTCGAGTAGACAAAGTAAACTAATTTTCGATATTTATCTAACTGCAAATGTCCATTAAAGTTAGTCCAGCTGCCAGTTAGTGAAATTTTCACAGGGGGAATAATCTTCCAGTGAAATTCTCCCTTATAGCATTTACATCACCATTAAGTATGTTTAAAATTTTTATATCTAATTATTAAGATATTAAATCAAAAATATCTAATTAAATCTCATGCGTCCTGTGAAACGTTTCCGCTTAAAAAGCCGTTACTAACAATTCAATGATTTATGCTTAATTCTAAATAATGGAAGCGAACAATAGTATTAGAATAATTCTTGGCATAGAATTCAGATATTGGATCAATGGAAATGTTTTTGACGTGAAAATGTCTTTCCCGCTCGTTACAGTGATAGTCGGTCGAACTTTCTTTTGTGACAAATTACCGTCAGATTTGAATCGCTAATAACTACGAGACTAATAATGCGAAAAAAATGGTTGATCCCACAACGGATAGATCATATCTGTAACAGTTTGACGCATAGTATTTTTTTTTGGCTGTGACGTCATCGCACCAGTGTAGGCGCATGCGCATGATTGTTATGAATTAGCTTTATGTAATGTTATAAATAAGTTTAGTATGGAAACGCCTTTAGCTAGGAGGTTGATTCTGGTGTCAATTTAACCTGTATTTTACCATCGTCCTATATATAGGACAGCTCAGATTTGTCGAATTTTCATAGCCAATATCGCATTTTTAATTTATGTTCTGCTTCTAAAGTATATTTTAAGATTGATAAGTGCTATTTATTATCCTTTTAAGTTCAATTTTGATAATTTTAAAATTTTTTAAGAATTTTGACTTTGGCTAATTTTTGTTAGTTTATTTGACGAGAATTATATTTTTCTTTTAAATAATTATGAGAAAAAAATAAATTTCTTTTTTTCAAATTTATTCATGGCATGTCTTATATGTTATTTCTGATTAAAATTTGCAACCAAAAAGCTGTATTCAAACTAGTTTTACAAAGGTTTTAGGTGCCGTCCTATATATAGGACGATAGTGAAATGCCCTACTATGCACACCCATACAAAGGCGTTTGAAATTTCGGGAAAAAGGATTAGAATATCTATGTTTTACTTAATGCAAAACTCAATAGCATCTAGTTTGCTTGAACATGAACCTGTAGGTGTGTCTTGAGTAATATATTTGTTCTGTTTCTTTGGCCGAGAGTTTTGATCACGTGCTGACGCTATCTTTTGTAGGGAAAAGAATACTACTGTTCGAGGTGTGATCTGATTTCACATCCGCTCCTTCCAGAACAGTATTGGAAATGAGTCGGAGATTTTTAACGGAAGAAGCTTTTGAGTATTGAATGTCACTGGCCGATGAATATGATGATAGTGATTTTTAAATTGTAATATCACCACATGTTCCAGAAATTGTCACTGATGATTAAAAAGTTGATGATGCCTGAAGCAGCATTGAACATGAACTTGTTGCTTTTGACGAAAAGATCCAAGAAGAAGCAGATGGAGCAATTGAAATTCTAAATAAAAAAAGATGCTGCTGAATATGTTTCAACACCTACATGGACTAATTGTGCACCAAAATTTTCATCAGCTCCTAATTATTTTACGGATATGATTTCAAGAAAATCACCTTGAAACTTCTCGATATGATGGCTGAAAATGTGATTGTCCAGCTATGGTAGAAGCTAACAAGCATGCTTGACAGAAAAATATTCACGATTTTTGTCTAAAATTTGATGAACTTTAACAAGTTTTGGGAATTATTTTTTATAGCGGATGTTACATTTTACCCAGAGAAAAAAATGTAATGGGGAAATGCTTCTGATACTGGAACAACACTTGTTAGTCAAACAATGTCAAGAAAGTGATACTTAGATATCAAGAGTTATTTATACTTCAATGACAATACTGCAATTGATTCAGATCGCTATTAGAAAGTACGTCCAAATTAGAAATTGTTGAATCAAGTTTTTTAACAGTTTGGTATGTTTTCTGAACATTTAAGTAATGATGAAAGAATGGCCCGCTATTTTGGAAGACATGGATGCAAATTGTACATGAAAGGAAAACCCATAAAATTTGGATACAATTTAAGGATACTCTCATCTTTCGACGTACATCCCTCTCGTATTATACCATATAAGGCAGTAAAGGAATTATGAAAACAAATGTGGCATGACTATGAAAAGAAAGAAAAGAAATCATTAGCCCAACCAGTCGTTGAAAATTGGTTGTCTTTTGTTGAAACTCCTGCAAACCACAAAATTTATAAGGATAACATTTTTACGTCATTTGATCTTTTTGGTCTCTCAGAAGCAAGCGTTTCTTTGCTACGGGAACAGTTAAGGAAAATAGAATGACAAAATGTCCTTTAATAAAATTGCAGCTGTTCGATGGATTTACAATAGAGTTGTCTCATTGATCACCAATTACGACGACAAAAGAGGATTTAAAAAAGTAGAAAGAATGAAGGGTGGAAAAGTGAAAGTAGACATACTATCGCGTGTTGTTTCGTATAATTTGTACAAAAATGCTGTAGATTTGTTGGACAATCTCATAAAAACATATTTTTCATCCATGCAAGAAAAAAGTTGTATTTACCATTATTAAAAAAAGCATTTGAGACATCACTGGTTGCACTGGTTTAGAAACATTAAAAACGTTTCCTCCAGAACAAGTTGTAGAACTTCTCGAATATCTTCTACATTTTACATTAGCTTACCTGGGATTGTGTGTACCTCGCAATATTGCAAGAATGAATTTGGGCATTCGAAAAAAATCCAGATTACTTCAAATTCCAAAGTGAACCCTTTCTAGTAAATGGAAAACAACGCCAACGACAGCTTAAAAACTGTACAAGAAAACCCTTAACTATTTGCCAAAAATGTAATTTAGGACTTTGCTTTGAATGTTTACTACCATTTCATGTAAACCAAGATGCTTGACTGCAAAGCATGTAGTAGTGGATTGCACCATCGTCCTATATATAGGACAGCTTGCAAAAAGGCAACCAATAAAGTTTTCTTAAGTTTTTTAACTCTATACTTTTGCTTGATGTCTCATTAGTCTGTGATAGAATTTTTTTTGGAAAAATATTAAATTTTTCTTAATGTGGTAAAATATGGGTTTTAAAGAGCTTGAGGAGTATTACTAGGACCCAACGTGAGACAATAAAAATATTTATCAGAATATAAGTAAAAATCGGTATTAAATTGAAAATTTCAAACTCCGCATGTTTTTCTTATTATAACATGCAGATTTTTCTTTCGAATTGTACGAAAAACTTACAGAATACTTGGCGATACGTAAAAGAAACATTGTATTAAAATTTGAATTCAAAAATTGGAATATTGCGGGAAATATGAACATTTGTCGTGAATAATATTTTACTGCGCATCCGCGAAATGTAGTTTTATTTACAGTCAACAGATGGCGCCATCAAAAGTTACTCTAAATAAAACATAAGAAAGGCGCAGTTCGGGTCCGCGCCGTAGAGTTTTCGTGAAAAAGTCGGGATGAAATGATTAAACCAATGTTTCGTTTTAATATGCAATTTAATTATCAATCTCTTTAATGCAATATTTACACAGAGTAGTATAATGGTTGCAGAATAGATGAATCTCAAGTTTATCGCATGTAGCAAGGATCTGTGGTAGCTTGTGATTTATCTATTCTGTAACCATTATACTACTCTCTGTAAATATTGTATTAAAGAGATTGATAATTAAATTGCATATTAATAGGAAATACATGATTTTATGATTTTATCCCGACGTTTACGCGAAACATCTACGGCGCGGACCTGAACTGCGCTTTTCTTATGTTTTATTTTTTGGTTTGGATTAATGCCAAATGGAAACGGAACAGTAATTATAATTTGATGCATTTTTGTGTGAGTGTGTTAAAAGCTGTGTAAAAGCTGTGTGTAGAAGTAGAGTGGGAGGTAAAGAAACACAACCTCTATTGCGGAATTTACTTGCCCTAAGTAATCGCGGGGAACCACGTGATATGCGCTAGCGGTCGGCATGTAATCAGTTACCATCTCATGCGCATCTGCGTTGCATTTGCGACTAAAGAAGAACAAGGTGGTATTATTCGTTTTTTAGTGGCAGAAGGTGTTGGAAGTTACCCTGGACCTTTTCTGAGCAGCAATCAAGGCCATGCGGTCTGGCCTGTTGTGCTCTGGAATGGTTTCGCTCCATGACAATGCGCAGCCACATACGGCCACTCGCACAATCAGGAAGTTGACGAAGATTCGGTGGAGGGTGTTGGAACACCAGCCATATAGCCCTGATCTTTCACCATGTGACTTTCACGTCTTTGGTTCTCTGAAAAAGGCATTGAAAGGTCGACTTTCTACTCGGACAGTGAAGTCATGTTCACTATTCGATACTGGTTTCAAACTCAGCCAAATTTTTACGAACAAGATATTCACCGATGGTGAACCAGTGGGAAAAGTATTTGTGTAATTTTGGTGATTACGTTTAAGAATAATCTATGCCATTTCATTCTATGGCTGGTGTTCCGTTTTCATTTGATCCATCCTTATTCTTCTCGCATTTTGATTGTGATGCGATTCGTGAAATGATTAATTGGAGAAATTAGATAGCGTTATGAAGAACAGGCAGATTAGCTAAATAATGTTATATTTAATTGTTTGAAGTTAAAACTGGGAATTTTAAAACAGAAGGGTAAGAAGTATTAGTTATGTTCTTAAATAGTTATATCTTAATATTAAATGTATTTTGCAAGAGAATAATAAAACACATATATAGATAAATACATTCTATTATAAACATATAATAAGGTTTCCTTATATTTTATATTTATAACAATATAATACTTAAAAAAATTGAAGTAAAAGGAAATGAATTTTTTTATGGCAAAAATAACTTTTTACTTTGAATAATCTCAACATCCGTTTAATTGGTATTTATTCCAG
Source organism: Araneus ventricosus (assembly GCA_013235015.1). NCBI lineage: Eukaryota > Metazoa > Arthropoda > Arachnida > Araneae > Araneidae > Araneus > Araneus ventricosus. The sequence goes on along the minus strand of BGPR01002469.1, from coordinate 25,799 downwards.
AAAATGCTTACAACAATTTAGTATTCTGTTTCCTTCCATATCGTATAAACTGAAAAGTTTTGTATATTTCAATGGATACGCGTATTTTAAAAAATAGTCTTCATAAAATTTCATAAATATAGTGATAAACTACTTCATTTGATTTTTCATAAAAGAATATCAATCAATAAGAAATTAAAATGAAAACTATAAGACAAAAGCATCACAAACAATATTTAACAATTAAGTGCCTTCAATAAAGGAAACAATGAGTGAAAAAGCTAATAAAAAGACTTTTGTATCAATTGTGATTAGATGGAAACAATGGAAAGCTAAAGGAAACAATGAATGAAAAAGCTAATAAAAAGACTTTTGTATCAATTGTGATTAGATGGAAACATTGGAAAGCTAAAGGAAACAATGAATGGAAAAGCTAATAAAAAGACTTTTGTATCAATTGTGATTAGATGGAAACATTGGAAAGCTAAAGGAAACAATGAGTGAAAAAGCCAATAAAAAGACTTTTGTATCAATTGTGATTAGATATCCATAATGAAGTTTTCCGTTTAAAACGGTTTATTCATTTTACGAAATCTCACAATTAATAAAGCTTAGTATTTAATGCTTTAAAAAGTAAAAGAGGTTCAAAAGAGAGTTATTTTATCTTATAATATAATCAATTGCGGAGTGTCAAATTATTGATGAGTTGTTTCTTTAAGAAAATCAGTTTTGTATGCAAAACAGCAACAGCTTCCTTGAAATTTGATTTCTGAAATACAGAAGATATATAGAAAATCATAACCAGTTATAATATCATTATTATTTTTAACTCGTTAAAACGATATTTCTGTAAACAAGAAAATGGAGAATTTCAAGGAATTATTTGATTTATTCAGCTGAAATAAAAATATGTAGACTGTCATCAAGCAAACTTAGTGATTGATTCTATAAATGAATACACAATTCATCATTCTAAATGGTTATATTATCAGGATTAAGTTTACATTATTTTACTGAGCAATATTTACAACTATGTGCAATTGAAACAGTTTAAGTTCGTCATGTGATAAGGATGGCACATCGTCGTCTTTTGTCAGGAAAAAAACCCACGTCGTTCATGAGTCTCGTACCGCGTCGTCGTCTCTTCTATTCTCGCCAGCTTGATACTCTGACGTCACTGACGATGGCAGCGCCATCTACAGGTACTCGGCTGCGGCTGATGGCCCACAAATATGCGATACTGAATGCCTATGAAATAAGATTGGAGGTCGAAATCATTGAAAATATTGGACTATTAAGCAAGTTCTTTAGACAGAACGAAGCGAAGTCTCTCTTTAAACTCGGCTGATTAGTATTTCATCTATCGGTAAATTTGTTTGTTACGCGGTCATGAGCCAACGCGTTGTTTCTGTATAAGTATTTGGCATGAAGGTTCCTTCTGGTCACAGGAAACGACACATGCAGACCTGGGAAAAAGTATAAAGTCGCAAAAATGCATGACATAAGACTAGAAATATATATCATAATTTCATGAAATGTAAGAATACTTTGCCATATAATGAAATCACGGCAAAAATGAGCTTAAGTTTAATTACATTAAGTAAAATTTTATAAGAAATTAGAGAAATTACAATACAGTTGAAGTTGGGAAAAATTATAGAGTCGATGTAATTTATTCTCCAGTAAGTAATGTTGGAATTTCATTTTTCTACTTCTTGTATTAATAGTGGATTCATAGAACTAGAAAGACATTTTGAGGTACCCGGGTCAATTTTATTTCAGCAATTTTTTTATTGTGGCTTTTAGAGCAGATTTGCTTCTCTACTGTCGCGCATTCTTGTAAACATATCGAGCCAGAATGCTCGAAAGTTTTGGCATTGTATTCAGGTCGGGACTGCGAGATGGCCATTGAAGAGTTTTTACCAGGAATGTTTAGGATACTGCTTTCAGCTAGGAATTTGTGGTGTATGAAATATGCACAGATGCTTTGTTTTGTTGAAATTTTCAATCTCCTGGATGTAATCAGAGGAGAAATCGGCTTCGGAAAATTTCGAATACTTGCATTAATAACCGATTCATAGACCCAGAGAGAGCCTGGGAGGTATCCGGGTTAATTTTTTTCAGAATTTTTTTTATTGTAGTTTTTAGATCAGAGTTGCTGCTCTACTGTCGCCCATTCTTTTAAACATATCGAGCCGGAATGTCCGTAAGTTTTTCCATTGGATTCAGGTCGGGACTCCGAGATGGCTATTGAAGAGTTTTTACCAGGCTTTTGTAGAATACCGCTTTCATAAAAGATTTTTTAAAAGTATAAAGCCTGAAATATATGCAAAAATGCCTTGTTTTGTTGAAATGTTCAATCTACTGATGTAAATAGAGGAGAAATTGGCAACACATTATCTGCCAGAATGTCTTGATATAACTATGAATTCATTTTGTTTTTCACAAAAAAAATTTGAGTTGTACCAACGGCGGCAAATACGGCCGAAAACATGACAGATTGCTGGTGTATTTAATACCACTTTTTTAAAACAGCTCAACTACTAAACAAATAAATTTAATTATCAATTGAAACTGTTTTCACCACATATCTATACTTATCAAAGGCAATGCTTGTGTGCGCGATGTCCAGACGAATCTATCACATTCACAGCCATGAAATTTGGCACACAGGTAATCGTAAAGGTAACTCAATGCACCTCGAAGCCGAATTGTAGTTTTGAAAAATGGTCGTGTTCTTTATGCAGATCATACCAGCAAAACTTAAATCCATCTAAATGATTTGAACAAAGCAATGTTTTGTCCGAAAACACAATTCACTCCGTTTGGTGCCAGGCGTTAAATGTTCCCGGGGAAAATTTATAAATGAATCAATATGTCTTTTAAAAAGTGGGGACTTTCCTTTCAACTTCTTGCACACAGCATTAGGATTTATGTGCCGTCCCTTTCTTATTGTTCGACTAACACAGGGCAACTGTACCTCATGTTTAATTCGCGCTAAACACATTTTTTGTTTGTGGGTGAGCCTCTGGATCTGCCCCTCTGGCCTTGAAGAAATTATCTCTAGTCTTCCTGTTCTTTTTCTGTGCCATAGCTACCCGGTTTAATGATAAAGCTGTTAAGTACAGCCTTCGATCTGCCAATTTTTCGTGCAATTTCAGCACCATTGTAACCAGCATCTTTAAAAACTGGTATCTTGGCTTTTTCAGTTTCTGTTAATTGTTGTCCTCTCGGACTGGTATCAAAACGCATAAGGATAAAACAATTCTGTATCCAAAACACTTGTATTTGTTTCTAGAATCGGAGAAGAATGCTTTTACAGTGTATTTATTCGTTCAGATGGTGTAGTCACCAGACGACTTTATACTTTTTTCGAAGCTGCCATCGTCTGATTTTGATAATTTTTACATAATCCAAAAAATATCAAGGCTTTTCTACAAATATATTACGGTACATTATTGGGTAGTATTAAGTTAAGTCCTAAAAAATTTCCATAGTTTGAAATTGCGGCAGTTTTCTAAATATGGCGATATTTCACCCGACTTTAAACTTTTTTCCAGGACTATATGCAAGATTTTTTGTTCCTGGATTCTGTTTCAGGATGATGGTCGTTTTAATGTTTTCAATGTTTTTGCGAGTCAGATGCGAGTTAGTCACCATTAAAATAACTGAATCATTTTGGTAAAGGCGAGACATTAATTGTAATTTTGTTCATACTGATAAAAGCAGATATTTAATTGCAGTTTTGTTAACTTTTATATAAGCAGACATTTAATTATAATTTTATTAATCTTGATAAAAGCAAAGATTTTCGTAAATAATTCGCATGAAAAAAGAGAGATAAGATCATAGTTCTATGATGAGAATTGCTTTTACCAGTATAGTTCTGCCTCATCTTGTTTTTCTCTTTCATTGCATGTTTTTAGCTAAATATACGATTCTAGACAAATGGCTCATGTTATAAAAATCTGAAGACTATTTTGCTCTCGAGAGTAAAATTTTGTGCAACTTTGTTCCAACACAATTTTGATGATTAATAAATAAACGCATTTGTTTTGTAAATACAGATAACAAAACATGTGCGTAATATAGCTGCGAAATATTGCATATTGACTGGTTTAAGGTTGTAAATATATAGGGTGGTCATAAAACATTGGATTCATTTCAAAATTTAATGAAAAACTGTAATAATGCCACAACTACGATTTTTTAAAAATGAGAGCGCATTATAAAAATGTCTTTTGGTGGTCTAGGTGGTCGTAAATTATTAGATATTTTCTATTTGCGAAAGCCTTTATCTACGAAACTATTAAAGCAAAAAGAAAAATATTATATTCGTTATATTAAAACGAATTACATTCTTTAGACAATTCATACAGTCATGCTGCATATGCTAAATATTGCAATGAATTCCATTTCCCTACCACCAAAAGTTACCGAACTCACACGATTTTATAACCATTAAGTCTTTTCAACCAACTGGATGATTATATGTGTACGAAAATCCGCAACCATCGTATGCTTTTAGAAAATTCCATTTAATTACATTGGTTAAAACCAATCACATTTCAGAGAATCACAGACGGCATTTATATAGCGAAATTTTCACTTTCGCGGAACTAAACCCATAATTATCATTTAATTCTTCTTGTCGAGTACGGATACTTCAATCACTTCTACATCCTTCAGTAAATGTTCATTCAATGTTAACAAATGGAAGTCAGACCGTCGGTTTACAAATAAATCTCCATTTTCAAACTCTTCGAATAATGGATATCCAGGCCAATTCTGCTTAATGATTAGTCTGTCTCAGTAAACCACACAGCAGTCATGATTCAAACAGTGCATTGTTACACAATCCACGAATCAAAACCAGGATTATATTCGTAAAGATTCCCTGTCATTATAATGGCGAAGGGTACCCGAGTGGAAATTGCAGCTTTTGTGTCTGAACACCAGCCATTAATTCGCTTTAATACTTACTCGTGAATAACCATTCGTTGGTGTCCACCATCCTCCATCACATTGGATGAAATGTTGCCTAGAGTGAAGAACAGTTAGATAAAATAGCCCGTGGCTTTAATTAGGAATATGTCCTGCTAAGATATTGAATAGTTCCTGTAATTAAAAAAATAAATGTTTTGAAAGACTTTGAATTCTAGCAAACTCCAAATTATATGACTTATTAAAAATGCTGAATTAAAATAAAGGTATTAATTTAAAAAATAATGTTTATACGAATTAGTTTCGCTTGAACACAGAAGTTTTGCTTTTTTTTATATTTTCCGACTAGCGCATCATATAAAATAATGGTGAACCGATACAAGTATTGTATAGTTCCTAAATGTGTTAATACAACTATTACTTGCACACTATAAATTATTTATCAATGTGCAAAAAAATTATGTTATTCGCAAAAGTGGTGTAAAGCGATGAAGAAAGATCCGAAGCTTAGTCCGAAATTATCAGCAAGCAGCATTCGTCATGTCTGTGGAGATCATTTCGATGTGAGTAATTAATATATATTATATATATTAAAATTGTATATCAGGACACACAGTAATAGCCTTGAATCCGATATCTGTTTTGATTTGAATATAAGTATAAGGTGAGATTAGCAGCAAAAATAAATAGTTATTTATAAAGTAAATGGTTGAATTTAAACGGTTTTTTTCCCTTGTACCAACAACTTTGTCAGTAATAGCAATAAATCGATATGCATAAATATGAATCCATGGGAAAACACTAATGATCTTAATATTTTCCTTATGAGTGATATGAATTCTATACCAACATAACTTTTCCCTTTGATTACGATCTAGTGAAACGCCTGCATTTTTCTTCAAGATTGGTGAAATAAGTGTCTGATAGAAGATACCTGGACAATTTCTGTCAGAAACCTATTGAATTGTCAAAATTGTTGAACTATAAATACTGTACATCGAATTCCAAACTGGGCACTCATTTTGTCAAATATCTTAAATACAAACCTGCAGGAAAATTAATTGTGCATTATATCGGAAGAATTAAATTTTGCGAGTATATGTGAAAGAAGAAGAGTTGGATTTTCGAAAATATCTTCAAATTATTAATAGAAATTATTAAGCTTTACATTGCATTTGAATGGAGATAAAACTCCAAGTGTTTGAATGATAATTTTTCATTTCAAATAACTTTAAACAACAGGGAAGAAAGCCGTGGAAAAACCATTTTCCAAAAAGAGAAAACTATTAACTAATTTTTCTGACACGAAAATATCAAAATCTAACGATTTCCGTGTTTTCAAGGAGGTGAAAATTATTTTATTTCCCTAAAAATGTTGATTTTTAATTCATCATCTCTATACACTGAACTCAAAGCGTACACTCAGTTAATCAAATATCTCAAAACATAATTGCAAGAAAATTTGTTTTTCGTTGTGCTGATATAATTGAATGTTTCGAGGATATTTGAAAGAAGAATCAAGTTTGTAAAAATATCAGTAAATAAAGAACTGGAAAGGGAACCAAGTTACTTAGTAAATGTAAAAATGAAAAAGATACAAAAGGGTGTCCAAAATATTTTTCGAATAGCTAACTGGAACGGTTCCTTAACCATACGCCAATCAAAAGATGTCAATTGCAAAACTCCTTGAAAAATATTTCAGTCAATTGATTCAAATTGAATCAATAAATTTCTATAGAAATTCTGCCAGAAAGGTAAATATTGCAGATAAAACTAAACACAAGACTAAATAAAAAGGAAATAAAAATAAACGGGAGTGATAGCCGGATTTACAAACCAAAAAAGAAGTGTGAAAATCTAAATTGTAAATGTGAATTCCTGAAAGAAAACCTCATTATTTCATGATCGTCGAGAAACTATGTACGCAGTCGGGGGAAACGGAAAATGCGACGAAAATAATAATAAAAAAATGTTCAGCTGAAGAAATGTATCTGAATAAGTGTTGTTTAGGAACGTCTGAGCAGTGATGAAGATCATACTTTAGAAGCAATGGTGTATCTACGTTGATAACATTCTCGGACGGATTTCCCTTTGTTGAGAGGAGGTGCGGAGCTCCTGAGACTGAAAATTGTAAGTCGGAGGTGCGGAGCTCCACAGACTGAAAATTGTAAGTCCGCTTAAACGGTACCGATATGAATCTTAGGACGTCTCGAAAACATCGAAGCATCTTAAATCTTTAGTAGTGCGGAATCTTGTAGTATCTTCGGTAGTGCGGAAAAGTTGTAAACTCCCATCATTCAAAAGTGTGCAAAATCTTACAACTCTGAATTGATATCTTCTTTCTCCTCAATGAGACGAAAATTGGACTAAAAACGGTTAAAATTCAAAAATTAACAAATAATCGTTGATCGGTTTGCGGTAGTGCTTAAAAATTACTATTTTTTTTTAAAACAACACCTTTACAATATTTTAGATTTACAGATTAATACCTTCTTCCGTCTCAACGGCACTGAAATTCGCAAATTAAAAGCACATTTTTAAATGAATACACGTTTCACTTACCTCATTATAATGCGAGCAGAAACTTTTTTCACCATTTCGAACATACAAGTTACAAAAGCACTATTGTCTGTAATCTTTTCTGGAGATTCAAATTTTGAAAGGCGTTTTCTGGATTCTAGTGTAGCTCTAATAAATTACCCCTGTTCTGCTTCAACTGTTTTTCTGGAGGCTTCAGTGAAGAGTTCCACAATCCACTCAACTGCTTGTTTGTGTGAAGGAAATTTTGCAAATTAAAAGCATATTTAATACTCATTGACTCATCGACTTCATGTATCATATTCAGAAGTTCAAGACCGAAGATATCTCTGAGAACTGGAGGAGATGTTATATAACAAACTTGCCAGTCAATAAGATCTACGTAGCCTGTAGCTCCAAAGTTAACAGCAGGAATAACGAATCTACGAACATAATTTCCATCTGGGATAGTTTCCTTTGCCTTGATAATTCGCCTAGCTTCAAGGTTTCAAACGTGGAGTCTCTCATCAGTTAACATGGAAAAAAAGTATGTTTTCTGGAGTCGCAAAGTAAGCGTTGCGAGAAATTACTGGTTAAATTGTGCCACGATACTTCTTAGGCAGGTACCGAGATAAGCTGATGATATGCTACAAGTGTCTAGAACCGACCTTTATGGAATGATAAACCTTAATTCGGAACCATGAGGGTGCGTAGACTCTTAGAATGAATACAGCCAAAGTTAGCAACTCATTTGATGAGTCTGATGTTGATATATGAAACCTCAATATTCGATTTACATTTGTTAACTAGAGGGTCAAATTCAACGTGCCCGGTTGACGCTTTGCTAGATCCGAAGAACAAACGCCAGAACTACTGTCGTACAAATGTCTAATAAGTGTTTCTGATCACAACTTAGGTCGGTGGGATCAATGTCCGGTAATTCGCATTCCATACCATTAAAAGCAGCAAGTGGAAACGTCTCGCATATTTTCAGGTTTCGTTCAATATCTTCGGTAAAACACGAGGGACCAGAAAACTTTCCGCCTATGTACTCAAACAGGTGTCGTAATGGCAACTCGTTGAAATGAAGTAAGCAGATAATCCATTGGACTGGTCTCAGAAATCACATAAAATCTGTGTGAAATGTAAATTAAGAATTAAATTTAAAACAATATTAATTAATGAAAAAAGGAAATTAATTTCAGCAAATAAATGTAAGAATCATAACGCTATAGTAAAATTACATGATGATGTTGGATTTAGTCCAATAAAATGAAAATTCAATAAACTGGTTCAGTTACTTCATGGGAACTTTCTTCTTTGGAAGTTTCGCGTTATAGTCTTTACCAGTAATCTTCCACCATGTGTGCTTCACACCTACCTTGATATCTTTGTTCCATTACTTTGATATCCTGGTAACCGAACTCTTTTTTTTAAAGTATTTAAAGTGCAATTTTTCTTACTTCATGTATTCTGGACATACATTCTGAACTAGCAAATCGTATTCTAGGTTTGGAGATCAGTTTTGCAAATGCTACCCAAAACAAAGAAAATAAATAAATTTCATATATTTTAGACCGAAATAACCTCCTGCTATGCATTCAGCAAAAATACAACGAACTAACTGAATTTGAGTACAGAATTCGGCCTGGGCACTTCATCGAGGGTCACGCCTTGATGTATATTTATTTTTCATTTGTTACTTTAAAATGTAATTTCTAGATGTTGTAGTTCTCTTTTTTTATTTGACTTTTGCTATGCATACACATTGACCTGCTACATTCAACCGACAAAATGATGTGTGAAGATTATGATGTTGATTAGGAACGGAAAATTGCATATTGAAGAAATTTCACATATTTTTGAAAACTTTGAAATGAACCTGTAACAGGAAGTTATGGACCGAATTTGATAAAATAAAATTTATGAGTCTTAAAAAGTTGAGTATTTAACAACTAATGCCATAATAAAGAGATTAAGAGAGATTTTAAAAGTTTAAAAATTAATGGAAAACAGCCTAATTTCGCCACTTTTTAGGAACTTTAACGCTCATTCGAAGAGGTAAATATCAATCAATTTAATCAGTTTTTGTTTGTCGTTTTATTTCGGGATGTTTTTCCATGCGATATGTGCAATTTTTCTAGCTTGCAGTTTTTGTCATTAAACTTGATGTAATAGTTTTCATCATTTATTCAACGAAAATGGACGTTTATAAAACGCAGATTTTTTCGTTAATCACAAAATTTGAATAAGTGTAACCCTATTAGTTTATATTATTCTAGCATATTTCAATTAGAAATAAAAAAGTGTACCTTAATTGACTCTCCGAATATGATTTATTATTTATGATGTCTTAGCGAAATTTTTATAAGCTATGCTGAAATTTACCACACTAATTTACATAACAAATTCTTATGTCTTTAAAGAAATAAAAAGCCAATTGTATGTCTGCGACATTTTATCGAAATGAGTAGTAATAATATAACATCCTGTAATACATTAAATTTCTAGTGATGAAGTCTATGAACCCTAATGCGCCTCAAACCGCCCCATTCGATAGAGACCGGACCGTTTCAAGGCGCCTGTGTGAATTTTAGGGAGAAAAGTTGCTCCTTTCTTTGTGTACAATTGATCGCCCAAGCTTCGGTATCGTACTCCTAGAATTTCTGTAAAGATATGAAGGATTTTATTCTGTTTTCGTGAACGAAAATTTGCTTCAGTTTTTGAGGTACTGGAATTCTCACTCTAGCCGGGTTCAGAGAGTTAATCTTTTTGACGAAACCATGAAATGGAAACTTTTGAAAACCATGGTAGTTACTGCAGTAGTTAACTCTTATCAGTTAATTTCAGTAACAAATTTCCTCATAATTTTTTTGTGAATAATTATTGTGGTGAATTATTTTCTGAAAGAAAACTTTTATATTTTCCTATTTTTTGGCAATTTAAATCAGTTTCAAGAGTTAAATAGTAAATCAGTGGCAGTTTCTGAACAATGTATGTTCCTCGTTTAGAGAAGGTCACTTTAGCAATATTACCCTATGATAAATGTAATGAATAGAATCGATGCATATTTATTTAAATCCTATAGACTCCATAAAGTATTATTTTAATTTTTAATCTTAATTAAATTAGTGACAGTGTGTTTGAATTCAAAAAATGAAACTTAATCTGATTAGATACAGACACAAAATTAATTTCGATTTTTCACAGATTTTAAAATTTTTTCTTCGTATTAGAGCATTAATGAAACGAGAGAATGCTGAGACATTTGAAATAAAATTTGATCATATTGTGCAAAACATTTTTGCATGTCATTGATAGAGATTTTTGTATTTCAGTTTGGTTACTGATCTTAAAAACAAAGAAAAATACAGGAATTTTTTGACTAAAATGTGAGTATATGCTGTTTAGTCGGGAAAAAAATAAATTCTGTTAGAATGCGTTGATTTCAATTGGCATCGCTTGGTTTGAAAATATCAGTGTTATGTAGGGAAAAATGTTTAAATCATATCTTGTATATTCCTCTAAATATTTTCAAAATTTTATACAAATCATTGAAACTTTTCATTGATTATTGATTAGTAGGTACTATTTTTATTTTGATCTTAATTAAGTATTAATTAAGATAATAGGCATTTTAGATTAATTATTATACATAATATATTGAAATATTCTGACAATTTTTAAGACGCTTGTTTACAAATAAATATAATTAGAACCAGATTTATTAACATTGTTATTTTGATGCAAAATCAAGTTAAGTGTATGCAATTCTAAACAAAATAAAATCAAAACTGTATTCTTTACGCTTCTACCAATTAAGTAAACTTCTGTTTCTATTTCAAATACGATGCCATGTGTAATCTAAACTATGAAATAGTCTACGAAACCCCACACTTTCCTTTGCTTCGTAGAAGCAAGTACAAACAAAAGAACCACTAAAGAAAACACTACACTCCTATCTTAGCAAAGTCAACAAAGAGAAGGTTGTACAGCAGATACCATATTATCTATCGCAGCAGTCTGCTAAGTAGGACAGACAAAGTAAACTAATTTTCGTCATTTAGTACAATCAGGATATGTCCAGTCCAGTTAGTCCCCTGCCTCTTAGTGAAATGATCATCCTGGATTGAGATTCTCCATACAATGTTATCTTTACCGTTAGAGGAGTTTACGAGTTATGTACTTGTTTATGCATATCCGCTAAGACAAGAATGCTTAATTAAATTCCGTATGTCTCAGAAGATAGTTCCTCTTAAAATGCTGTTACTAACAACAAAAGTTTTCCTTTATAATTCAAAACAATGTAAGTGATGAAACAGATTAGTAGCATTCTTCACTATCTAAAGAGAGAGTTCAGAACAAATCTTATTCATGATGCCTGTTGTCTAATTTTTAGAATTATAGTTCAATTATTCTTGTAATCGAGAAAATAAATCTGATTTCTTTAATGCAATAAGCAATAATTATGATAACAGAATATTTTAATCTAGTTAAATCCCTTCATACGTAAAGTATTTTTCTTGAAATACAGGGCGTACACAAATGAAGTGACACATTTCAAAAATTAATAAAAAAACCCTAAAAATGTTGGAACTACGTTTTTTTAAATAAGAGCGCATCTCAAAAAGTTTTTTTTTAGAAATATAACGCGGTGTTACGCCTTTCTAAATTTGTTACAGCGAAAAAATTCCGTACGCAATGGGTACCGATCAGCAGAAGCCGATACGTGTTTTCTGGTTTCTATTTTTCAGTTTTTCTTGAATATCACAAAAACTCTTCAACTTTCACACTACATGTGAATTAACAAATTAAAGAGTGTAAATTCCCCTACAAATATATGCTTTTATTTTCCTTCCAGTTTTAATATTTTCTCAGATAATAGCTCTAATGGCTTTGATTTCCAGTAATTTACGAACCCCTAGACCACCGAAATGGCATGTTACCTATCTGGAAAAGAAACGCTTTAAGATGCTCTCTAATTAAAAAAACTTTCGCAGTTCAAACATTTTTAGTATTTTTTATCAATTTTTGAAATATGTTCCTTCATTTATGTACACCCTGTAGTTTGTTAAAAGAAACTACTAATAATAATTTGTGAGTTTGCAATATTACGATGTCAAATATATTTTTGAATACTATTATTTTCATTAAAGACCTAAGAAATTCTCAAATTTGTTCATCTTTAAATTTAATTTGAATATGTTTTATTATATACATATGTCGACAATAGTTCCATTGAAACAGTAATATAAAATACCTTATATGGATATTTGAACATCCATTATGGAGCTAATACCATTATGAATAACATATGAATTATTATGAAATATTAGGATAAAATTTACCAGTTTTTATACTGCAACTTTGCCGTCGGTATTCTTTTGTGAACACTAGTTATGAGTATAAGCAACCCGAACATTATAGGCTACCAGAATATTCCATCGTTCACTAGCTAAACCTCTTTGTAATAATTCTCTAACGTCAAATTAGTATCGAAGCCGCCACTAAAACACTCAACTTCCAGTAACTAGGAAGATAATTAACAATTAATTAAACTCATCGGACACCTGACTTAAACGATTGAATTGTTTCTTCATCATTCAGTTTCAGGCAGGAACTTCTCTTTAAGCACAATCGACTTTCCATTTCCAATTTGGTCAATAATGGAGTCAAATTTTCAATGTAGGACAGTGGTCGATCTGTTTCAGTTTAAACATACAGCGATTATTGCAGATGCAATGAAAATATGCATTAATGTGCTTAATCAGTAAATCAGAATCTCTACATAAAAGAAACACAATAATCAGTGATTCCCTGTAATAATAGACAGAATTTATAACAGATAATTGAAATTGCACTTTTATTTCTGAAATGCCATCACGATTAACACTTCCTTGTAGATTCTGCTCGCAGGTAGGAAAGAAAGTGGATAATTAGGAATACGTTTTACTACACAACCCAACTGACAAAAATTGAGGATGTAAATTGCAGCATGATTCGAAAAAAAAGTCATAAGGCCTGCATCTCATTGTGCACAGTGATCTTTCTACAGGATGGTTTTTACAACATATTGGTGCACTTATTTACTAATTTCTAAGAAGTAAAACATCCAATAAAATATTAATATGGAACTAAGGAAATATATCATAAATTGAAGAGAGCTAATAAAGTTTAGATAGCATCCAAATAATGCTATCAAACAAAGATTATTCTAATATAAATAAAAAAACTATATTAGAGGCATCCCTAATAGCATAAGATGCTCTAGAATCTTGTCACGATTTCTTCATGCTATTGTACGACATTTATATATTGAACAACGCCTAGAAGATATATTGCAATGTCTTCTGCTAGTAAAGATATTATATAGTTTAAGAACTCATATAAAAATAAAAACTGAATTAAATTTCTGATATGGTAAATAGAATTATACTGACAAAGGAATTATAAACCAAAAAATAAACAATTATTGCAATCATTTACACGAAAAAAGATCTTTATTTCCCATACAGGCAACCGTCGTACAATGCATGGAAGATTTCAAATCTAAATGGCAGGTGTCCTTTTACTTTTATCATGCGAACATGAACTGGCTCTATTCTGATATTATTATTTTATGGACTTATCTATAAATTATACTCTCATTTTACCATATATGTTTATATTTTTTGGAAGAAAAGTAGTTTCACACAAAGCTGTTAGAGTGGATAGGAACATTAAGGTAGATAGGTAAGGTAAGATGTAGGCAATGTTAAGAAAAAGATATATTTGGTATTAATTTAATACATCACAATAAAATGAGAAGAAAAGAAATTTGGGAATCGCCATGACACTATTCTGGGACACTTTCATGACTTGTAGACAGATAAATACCAACTGCAAACTTACTCGAAAGATAATTCAACCAACGAATAACAGTATTTACGCATCCTCAAAATTGAACAATTGTAAATAAAAATAGCTGAATATAAACAAATAACAGAATCGAAAGACAGACGAATTCCTACAGGGGAAAAATTATGGAGATCTAAGGCTTTAACTGGAATCAGAGAGCGATAAATCCCTGTATTTCAAGAAAGCGAAGAAAATACACAATCGAGATAAGCTAAGATGGCGACGATATGAATAAAAGAATGATCAAGAGAAGAAATTAATCTGAATGGAATCTGCTTTCTGCACGAAAGGATCTGCAAAAATGTAAAAGTTTTGGCAGTGATAAATTGAGCTCTTTGGGAGCAATGCCATCATCTGCATTCATAACTATCTCGGAAGGAATTCTTTGTGTAGGAACTCAGGAAAATTTCATGTACCACTTCATTAAAATTGCTAATGTGAATGTGTCAATTCTGAAGATATGGAATTTTTGAATGTTACATTTTAACGTTTTAAACATTTGTTGACTGGACATGCACTAAATTATCATACATTTGCTATTTTCCCCATCAAAGGAGAAAAATTTCTGAGATAAGCAATAAGAAATATTAGAAATGCTTACAATTATTAGACAGCAATTCAATCATGGATCTCATGAAAAATTTTAAAGAAGAACTTTTCACTAGATAAGAGGATAATACTGAAATATGGAAAAAAACATTTTGTTTAAACATTAACAGTTCATTTGTAAGAGAAATAAATAAATGTTCTTCCATAAGGCAATTCCTTTTATTTACTTATTTGTTCTTAAATTTTATTTGTATCGCACGGTTGTCTTACTTTAAACTGATTCAAATCAGCGGTCTGAAAGAAATAAAGCATTTTTACCTATTCTTGATACTACCTGATAAATATTATCTTCGAATGAAACTTTATAAGCTATTCGTAGATGTTAACAATTTTGGTATGCTCCCATGAATATCAAGATTTAAAATTATCGTGCGATATCTTAGAACAACTTTTCAAAAATTTTTAACCTAGAATGTTGGGACAAGAAGTAAATGTTAAAGATTCGGATTTGATTATATCAGGGTATTCGGTTCAGAAAAGCAGGAAAAAGAGAGATTACGAAAATTTATTTTGAAAAATGTGAAAACATTTCTTTTTCTATGAAGAATAATCAATTTTCCATCGACTATCGACTTTTCTGAAATACACAGTATATAAATCATACATCTCATTGTATTCGATAAATGAAAGCATCTGTACAATACAACAAACAAATTAACTTTTAAATTCAACATCGATTCAAAACTGTGTTCTCATTTTGAAGGAATGCTGAATACCCATCTATTAGAAAGTTTATCTTTAAATCACATTGTCATCAAAACTTCTGCAAGACACAAAGTGTAAAGACAATTTATAATTTTATAATCAAAAAAGTAAAACTTTATTCCTTCCTTTTTCTATGAAGAATAATCAATTTTCAATCAACTCTTGACTTTTCTGAAATACACAGTATATTAATCATATATCTGATTATATTCGATAACTGAAAGCATCTGTACAATGCAACAAACATATTAACTTTTAAATTCAACATCGATTCAAAACTGTGTTCTCATTTTGAAAGAATGCTGAATAACCATCTATTGGAAAGTTTATCTTTAAATCACATTGGTATCAAAACTTCTGCAAGACACGAAGTGTAAAGATAATTTGTAATTTTATAATCAAAAAAGTAAAACTTTATAAAAATAAAAAATCCCTTTTCGGCAAGCTTGAAGGGAAAGGTAGATTCCTTTACGCTAATGTTACAGAAGTAATGAAATATTACATATTGATCAATACAGACATAGCCAATGACTTTGTTGTTTCTACACATTGCAGTATTTACGCTGTGATTCTGTTTTCATGACATTTAATTTTTTACTATATCAAGGTTTTATCATTCTTTTTTTCATTCCAGAAGGTTATCCTAGATTTATTGGTCAGTAAATTGGTCAATTTTTTTTATATCCCAACACATAATCATTCAACACATAGGAAACATAAAGAAGTAAACATCCCAGCAACGCAAATATCCCCTAGATAACATTAAGCCAGCCTATTTGAAACAGTAGCAAGAAATTGACACTTGGTACGAATGAAGAAAGACTCTAAATTAGTTTATTTAATATAGGTTACCATATAATTGTGCGAACATTACTTTTTCATATGGTAAAATCACATGACATGAAACATTTAAACATTGCTAGAATGTGCTCATTTAGAGAACTCCCTGGTTACAGAGATAATAGTCACTAAATTCTTTACATATATAAGAATAAAAATTATTAAACATTGTGAGTTCCAAATTTAACACGTGTGTTTAAAGCACAGGATATCAATGCAGTAATTTTGAACAGGAAATTTAAATCTCCATCGGCAGTTAAAAGTAAATACTCAGGCAGAAAACCCCAAAACAATTTTAAAGTTAATGAGATATTTTTCAATATAAAAAAGATAAAGGGAACTCTTATATATCTAGCTTTTTTGGCTATTTTATATTAAATTTATTAAACAAATCTTGGTGCGTTCATGTTTAGTTAAATATGAAATTAAAGTAATTTGTCAAATTAACTAATTATCAAATTAACTATTAAAATTAACAGTTTGATTAATTAAAACTAACTATTTACTTAAATAAAATTTAATATTTAGTTAATTGTGACAATATCTTCACTAAAACCTTTCTTATGGCTCATGGTATATGCCAACTATCTTAACCTTGTAATGATCTAATAATTATTTTAATTTAAATAAAAGTTATTGTGCCTGTATGTATGATTCATATCTCCTCCTAAACCACTGGAATGATTCCAACCAGACTTTGCACACTTTTTATTTAAGACAAGAGAAAGTTCACCTTAACTTTTCAAAGCCCAAAAGTTACTTACAATTTCAGTTAATTAAAAATTAAGCAAGGCGTTTTTCCGCGATATATTTGGAAAACATTATCTCATGAAACTATTTTTACACCTTATTAATTTTTTTTTTAAATTAGCATTTCAGTGACAAACATTTCATTTCCATATAATTTGTTTCTCTAATTTTAATATTTTTTCAAAATTAATTTTATACAGAATTCGTAACAATATTCTTTATTGTTGAAGAAAAATAATAATACGAATATATATAGTTGAGAGAATACATTCATAGAATTCTGGACTAATGCTAAAACAAAATTTTAAAAGTAGACGATTAACAATTTATATCAGGACCAAATAATGATTGATTGATTTTCATTCTTTAAATTAATGAATAACTAATTAGTTAATTTAATTGTTTCAAAATATTCATTGAAACCTTTCTTTCTTTCACTTTAGTAATTGTTAACGAAATTTGAAGTACCTATATAACAAATAATAATTATGATATTCTCATTTTAATTAAAAACGTTTCAGATCAGAAAAGGAATTTGTGTATTATAATTTTTATACAATAGTAGTTTTTTCATTAAAAATATTAGACATGAAAGCATTTTAATCCGGGACAAAGCCAGGTTATCAGCTTGTTTACCGCACAAAAAGTGGAAGTGAATGCGGCTAATGGGAGCACATAACATCTAAGTAATTCTTGCTGTCAAAAAACTTTCAAGATAAAAGTAGTTTGTTTTGATAAGGTGATAATGCCCCTAATTGAAAGTTTCTTTCTATCTTCAATCGTAACAGAGTAATGGGGAAATTATAAATTGGGCTGGCTGGGGAATTGAATATCGCTTTTCTGCTCATAACTTCTAAACAATTTTAGCTGACAGAAACTTTTAATATAAAAGTTGTTCGTTCTGATAAGGTGATAATTCGCCTAATTGAATTTTTTTTCCTATCTTTAGTCGTAACAGAGCTATGGGGAAATGATAAAATGGGGGAGGGGATTAAAAGTGGCATTTTAGCTCATAGCTTCTAAAAAATTGTAACTATCAAAAAGTTTCAATACAAAAGTTGTTTATTATAAAGAGGCAATAATTCGCCTATTTTGGGTTTTCATTCTATTTTCAATCGTAAAAGAATTACGGGAAAATGAAATTTTCTGTCCCCCACCATTTCCACCCCCTTTTAGCTGGTTAGCCCATTTACAAACTCGGTCGATATTTTCACCAAACTTACAATATACCGATCGCTCGTAAAAATCTAATCAAAATTACTCTAGTTATCGTGTTCACAACACAACATGGGCAAAAGCGTTATATATATACGTCTCTACTAATAATAAGGAAAATAACATTTCTCCCTCTATTCTCATAAGAATTAGAGGTGCAAGAATGAAAGCGGATGGAAGAGACTGCAAATGACGAGAGCTTTCCAACAAGGGGTAACATGCATAGGTTAAAACATACTTTAAATTAGGAGGAGGGGAGGGGAAGGGTGGGAAAATCACTTTTCAGCTCATAACTTCTAAGCAATTGTAGCTATCGAAAAAGTTTAAACGCAAGAATTGTTCTTTATGATAAGGCAATAATTCGCCTAATTTGAATTTTCTTTCTATTTTCAAATGTAAAGGAATTATGCGAAAATGAAAATTTCCACCTCCCACCATTTACACCCCCTTTGAGCTGGATAGCCATCTACGAACTCGACCGAGATTTTCACTAGCGTTACAACATACCCCATGCTGGTTAAATTTACATCAAAATTACTCCAGTTATCGTGTTCGATAACATGGGAAAAGCATATATATAGAGATATATATATATATATATATATATATATATATATACATATATATATATATATATATATATACATATATATAAAACCTTTTAGCGACGGGTGGTTTTGGGTTCTAGGGCTCATGATCGGTGAAGATCTGCAGAAATTTTCCGAAACCCGTGTCATGAGAACCATTGCAATATGTAGATTTCCTATAAGAATTCTACCTAATTCGGTCCGAATTCGCTTTGAATGTGATTTTGATCCCTTCCAGAATATTACACTAAGCAAAAATATTCAGTTTCACAACTTCTTAAAAGAGAAATTAATAACTAAATTTGAATATTCATCTGGAAGAAATCATTGCGGAAGATGTCAAGAGTATAAAAACACAAAATGAATAGAAAACAGGAAAAAAAAAATGTGTTAAGAGCGAAATCAGATCACCGGAGAAAACTGACGAACATTTTTAAACAGCAAACTTTAAATCATGCGAGAATATCATTTCATGATAAACAAGACAGTAAGCATTTAATAAAAATTAAATTTCGGAAATAACGAAGAAAAGTTTACGAGGAGAGAAGATTCCGAACGCAGTTTATTTCTCGTATGAGAGATTATTTCCCGTGGCACAATATGAATATCTTACTAGTGAAAGTTTAATGATTTGCAAATATTGTTTTTATTTTTTTTGATAATCTATTAGAAGAGGAATTCTTTGCTAAAAAACCAGTTCAGAGAAGATAAGGATAAGCTCCAGTATAATTTATGGCCGGCTAAAAATTCTGGTATTGATGTGTGTCACTCTTTGGTATGAAGAACATGCATTCGCTGAAATTAAAGTTTTATCATTTAAAAAATTTCTGGGCAAATGGCTATAAAAAAGTAGCATCTACTTACATTAGGTGGTATAGCGAGACGTAATTAATGTGATTTACGGAAATCATGATCATTTAAATTTTACATGTTAAAATTCTTATAAGAAGATTCTTTGTTCTCTTTTTGAAGCTATTAAAACTCTAATTTTAAAAGGATTTTAAAAAGTTGTGATTTAAGACATCCATCTTGCAGACATCCATATAGCTATGAAAATGATATTACCGTTAAAACCATGTTGAAGATTATAGGTATTTATTTCTGTAAGCACATCAGCTGAAAATGTAGTACGGAAAAAAGAATATTTTAAAACTATTTAGTCCGATAGTCTCTTTTGAAAATGGCAGATTTTGGAAATTTGAATGCTGGAATTTCATGGCGCATCAGCCGTATTTAGCTATGCTGTTGCTTGCATTGTACAAAACTCATTTTAATACATTTTATCAGTTAAATTATTTATCTTTAAAAATAAGGTGCATATTTAAACTGAAAATGTCAAGATAGGAATTGCATACTGTAGTATGAAATCGTTTTTCCCTTTAGGCTTCAACTATTGACCTATATTTATGAGTGATTAAAAATAATATTATTAACTGAATCTGAACTACAATGCAACTTTATAACTCTTTATCTTACTTGTAGATAAATTTTTGAAGCATAATTTCTTCTCAAAAATTTCTTTCTGAGAAACAATTATTGGAAAAATTATTTTAAATGGCAATGAATTGGCTATGCTCATAGTCGTATAACCTTACATAAACCATGTAAGCTGATTTTGTATAAAATTTCGGAAACGATAATCAGTAGTATAATTCTTAGCGTAATAATCACATTCTATTTCACTAAAGAAATAATATTTTAGATAAAGATAGAGAAAAGAAGAGATTTAATTCAATCGAAATTCAAGAAAAAACTTATTCCAGAACTTTTATGTTAACATTTTATTTTAATTTTAATTCATTTAATTTAATTTTACCTAATTTTAACCATTTCTGGCCATAGAGTTGAAAATTTAAATACACAAATTAAGTTTTTTCTCGATTTTTCAACAAAAAGATAAATCGAGTATATAATGGTAAAAGTAGAATGACTAAAGTAGATTTCAAAAAGAAACAAAATGCAATTTATTCTCTTGCGAATACTTTTAAATGAACATCTACTCCATAACAAAAACTCAGAAGAAATTCAAATTAATGGAAATATATCCGGAGATTGTGGAACAATTTGAAGCGACCATATACCTGCTATTGGCATAGAATGAAAAATTCAGACATTTGAGGGCATTACCCCTTCTATTGAAAACAGTTCCAGGAAGAATACAATAAGAAACAGTAGAAAATTGATCCCGGTTAGCAATACCTCTCAGGAAGCCATAAAAATAAAATTTATTCTGCTGCAAGATGGAAATAAAAAAATAATCTCTCGTGACATATTTCCAGTCCATTGGGAAAATAAATAAGTAAAGAGTCCTAGCAGAATAAAGTTCTTTTCTACTTCTTTACACGTATAGTGAACTCCCACGACTTGTTCAGAAAAACATTTAAATCAACAGAAAGTGAAATATGGCATTCCTTACCTCAAACGATACTTCATGTTAAATGTTTATTTCGAATAGAACATTATAAGCTATGCGTAGATATAAATGTTTTGACATTTTCTCCGGAACATTAAGATTAATGATTATAGCATGAATTGTTGGGACTTTACGCTGCCTTTAAAATTGTTCTTAAACTAGTTGAATTGTGGTTCCGAGAAAGAGTGTTAATTTTTTTGTTTATTATCCATGAGTTACGTATAAACTTGGTTAAATAAACGACGCTTTTTTTTCGCTAACGAAGCAATTTCTTTTGTAATAAATTTAATAAGCTGTTTTATTGACTAAACCAGAATTGGATTTAAAAATAAAAACAGCTTTTTCGTAAATGAGAAATTTTAAGTAAAATTGTTCTGTAGAACTCAAGTAGAATACACTCTTGTTCATTAATTAAATTAAAGGTAATGACAGATCGAACGAATGAAATTGAAGAAATGCAAACAAATTGTCACTAACATAACTCCTGTTTGGTGCAAAAAAGGTACAGAAAATTAAAAATGGCACAAATACCACAACACCCAATAAAAAAAGGGAATTGCTCTCTAGAGCAAAGAAGAATGCATACATCGTCTAGAAATACTAATGTTTTGGTATTTAAAAGAGTTATTAACTGCATGTTTTCTGTGGGCAGCAAGACAGACAGTACAACGTCTGGACAAGCTGAACACAAATATTATCTAAATGCTCTTGTGGTATGTAGCCCCACGCTTGAATCGGTGACATTCCAAGTATTCTGCGCTATAGCTTGAATGGACCTAGAAGAAGGATGCGTCGCACAAGAATGTTCCATGCATGCTCCGCCGAATTCAAATTGGGACAGAAATCCGGCTACTCCAAACGAATCACAACCTGTTTTCAAGGCATTCGTCGACGTTGGTTGTATGGTGTGGTCTGGAGTTGCCATCTATTAAGACAGAATTTCAGACAATTACATCTCTAATAAGACAAACCTGTTTCAGGATGACATTGAATGAATCTTGCCGGTAAGTTGTCTTTGTTAAACATGATGATATGTTCGATAAAACCCATGATAATTTTATCTAAACTAGCATTACAGCGCATCCGTAACGGTGGTGTTCAGTGGCGGTTTTAACGAGTCCTTGGCAGCTACATATGATACGAATGTTTGACTTCGGTCACATTGCAGAGAAAGCCTGGAATAGGCAGTAACCAACATACAGATGCATTTTTCTGGTGTCCAGTTGCCATATTCTCTGTAACAGGATAACCGTCCGGGTATTGAGTTTCAATGAGAGGTCTGTAGGCATATAGACCACACCCTCTCAACCGTTTGTATACGGTTTATTTCGAAACTGTGGTACCTAATGAATGACGACAGTTGTTGGGACAGTTCTGCTGGGGTATTTTACCTATTTCTTTTGGCAGTTACGGAATAATACCAATCTTATAATGCTATTCATTCAAAGACGATGAGTATGTTCTATTTCATTCCTTTTGTACTTTGCCACAGCATAGATATGACAATCTGAGAGATTTCCAGTTCCTAAGATGATTCCATCTGTGACCGGTCATATTCTAACCAACCATCTGTTATGATAATTATAAAAATCGCCCATTTGGATCCTCTGAGTCATAGCTACTCGTCTACCACAATCCCAAGTTTACACGCTGTTCTTGAACTACTTACACTACATTTCTGCAATGGTTCCTTTTAAGCATTCCACAAACTGCTCTCCCCCTTCCGAGTTACTTTCAATGCAATCTGGTAACATATTTCAGCTTCAACCATAAGAATATTGTTCCCAAAGATTCTGCCTCATTAGAAATTTTTTCTAGTGTGTTTTTTTCCGGAGATTCTTAAATATCCTTAATTTATGAGAGTAAGTGTATAAAATGACATACATAAATATTTTTGTCAATAAACGCAATTCTTTCTTGTGGGGTAATAAAAACTATTATCATATTATTAAGTATGAGAAATTATACCATTATGCCAAACGTCAGTAAATAACGAAAACCTAGAAATAGGTCACAGAAACCTTACCTTTTCCTATACATTTACTTACGAAAATTATATATTTAATCACTCAAAGTTGAAATGAAGTTTCAATTTTTAAAATGAGATACATTAATGAGAATTTGAATAAGTAATACATTTTGTACACGACAATATGTGAATGCAAAAATGTTTATGATACGACACAGGAAGTTACGTAAATCTGGAAATAGGTCACAGAAGCTTTACCATTCAATTTCCTTTTAGGAGCCAGAATAAATAAAAGAACCCAGAGACACCCTCACAATCCTATCTCGCCAAAGTCAACATCGAGGAAGTCAGAGCAAATATCGTATTATCTATCACAGCAGACTGCTCTGTCGGGCAAACAAAGCAAACTAATTTTCGTTATTTAACTATCTATTAATGTCCGCTCCAGCAAGTCCAGCTCCCTTTTTCGTGAAATATTCACTCCTGTAGGGAGATTTTTCTGTGTGTTCTCATGAGCAGTTGGTTATCGTTACCATTAAATGAATTTTGAAGCTTTATTGTCTAATAAAGTAGTAGTTAAGGATAGAATGCCTAATTAAATGCCACGAATCCTGCAAAACCGCTCCTATTCAATTGCTATTATTAACAACAAAAGGATTCACTTAGGGTACTTAACAAAGTTAGCGAGTGAATCGATAAGCAGTAATCTTGGCTACAAAATCCAGATGTCGGATGAATAAAAAAAGTAAAATATACCAAGTAATTTCGGATTTCAGGCAAGCATACTCAGTAACAAGCTTTATAATTATGTGAAGTTAATTATTTTATTATAAGTACAAGAAAACTATAATTTAATTTCCAGTAATTATTAAGCGTTTATTTCCAGAGCAAAACAAGGTTTGGTTTATGAGATTACGACACTGAAACTATTAAAAAAACTTCTTAATGAATTTAAAAGTTGTTAGATTCCTTCAAATTTATTTTTAATACTATTTACAAGGTCTCCCAAGAAAGTGGAACAAGCATTTATTTCCTTAAACCTTGCACTTATGCACATACTTCCAAATACAATGTTTCATCAAATAAGGTCGGGATTTATGCCAAAACACTTTGGTTTCTGTGGAAAATGAATATAAAGAGTTAAGAAAATTAAATTTTTAAAGGTTCTCCAAAAAGTAAAGGTTTCAGTGAGTAAAATGTTTCTCTTACACTCTTATATGTACAAATTAAATTTCACGATTCTATCTGCAAAACTTGCAGAGATATATTAAATTTTAAATTTAAAAAGGTTTCTCACAAATTTATATGGAGTTGTTTATTTCAGAAATCCAAATTTATTCAACATAGAAAAACTGCGAAATGAGTGCAAATATTTGTCTAGCAGTACATCATCCATTCATTATGGATTGAAGAAAAATGCCAGTGACGCATACTGTTACTCAGTTTCAAATTGATAAAGAATGGAAGAACATCTTGAGAAAAGTCAATCACTTTACACAAATTTGTCAATGACATCCAAGCAGGAAAATCACCCGCAAACTCTCACCTCCGAGTAGCGAAACCAATATTTACAATTTAATTAAACACCCCAGCACGGATAATTTAATCGATTCTGTATCCTTTAGTGTCTGCCGATTCTAGGTCAACAAATGGCGGTCCGAGTGTTTCATTGCAAATGTGTTCCGATATCAATACGTCACCAATATTGGACTCAGATTTCCTCGCCGATTCAACTGATGCAAGACAATGTTCGACCTGTCACCGATAAACCACACGATTGTGAGTAAAATAGTGCTTTGTTACCGCCGTTATCTGATCAGAGACAAAATACAGGTCGCCCACTTAAATAAGGGAAACCCTCCCTTAACGTCAGAACGACGGCAGCTGTAGTTATGAGAGTAGTGTTTAGGTATAGTAAAATATCTATGCGCTACGCGATGAGACCACTTACAGCGCCACCTAGTGGCAAAATCAGGAGTTGCGTTCCTATCTCGAAATTGGTATAAAATAGAGAGAAAATGTCAATTACAAAGTTGTAGAGCGTTATTGATTTAGTACAAAAACACACGTTGTGCACATTAATACTAAGAACGGAATACTTAAAATGCGCATTTGATTGTTCCCGATTATCGAAACTGTGACGTCACAAAACGGGTTAAAAAGAGAAAAAACAATTCATTATCGAAAGACACCTTTATTTTTTGGTCTTTAAAGTGCTCTCCGTCATCTACAATACAAATCCAAGTCCTTGTTTGAGTTTCACTTTGCACACGTTTTAGCATATAATTGGTGCACTAGCACAAGCAACAGTCTTACGTCATCGAAAATCCTACAGTTTTGGCGGAAAGGTAGTTTAAATCAGCTGTTTGATTTA